>LNAC01001460.1:70155-113179 GCA_002007465.1 Ailurus styani
CCCTCCCTCCCTCCCTTCTTTCCTTCCTTCCTTCCTTCCTTCTTTCCTTCCTTCCTTCCTTCTCTCCTTCCTTCCTTCCCCCTCCCTCCCTTCCCCCCTCCCTCCTTCCCTCTCTCTCCCTTTCTCTCTCTCTCTCTCTCTCTCTTTCTTTCTCTCTCCTGTGCCCCAGGCATACAAATCTGTTCAGTCTCTCAGTCTCTCTATCCATCTTCACTGCCATTTGTAGCATCTTGGGTTGGGGTTCTCTTTATTACTGTGTTTCCATCTCTTTTGCATTCTTTTTTTAAAAGATTTTATTTATTTATTTATTTGACAGAGAGAGACACAGCAAGAGAGGGAACACAAGCATGGGGAGGAGGAGAGGGGGAGGCAGACTTCCCATTGAGCAGGGAGCCCTATTCAGGGCTCAATCCCAGGATCATGACCCAAGCCAAAGGCAGCCATTTAATGACTGAGCCACCCAGGCGCCCCTCTTTTGCATTCTTTATGCTATTTCTCTATCTTTTGTTCTGCAGAAACTGTTCTGTCAGGCTTCAGTTCTTTAGGAGGAATTGTTGTATAAATAGGTATATCCATGCAGGATGATAAGGACCTGTTTATGTTACCAGCTTGGACAGGGATTTGAGGCTATTGGAATCTCAGAAGAGATTGCATTGAATATACAGATGGACTTTGGGAGTGTGAGCATTTTGAAAAATTTAATTATTCATTTTCCTTGCATTTTATTGAGAATTTTTATGTGTATATGCATCAAGGATAGTACTTGAAGTTTTGTTTTCTTGTAGTATCTTTTTCTGATGTTGGTATCAGAATAAGGCTGACCTCATTAAATGATTTTTTCATTATTATGTTATGTTAGTCACCATAGAGTACACCATTAGTTTTTATGTAGTGTTCCATGATTCATTTGCATATAACAACCAGTGCTCCATGCAATATGTGCCCTTCTTTATACCCACCATGAGGCTCACCCATCCCCCCCCAAAACCCTCAGTTTGTTTCTGAGAGTCCATAGTCTCACATGGTTCATCTCCCTCTCTGATTAATTCCCCTTCAGTTTTCCCTCCCTTCCCCTATGATCCTCCATGCTACTCATTATATTCCACAAATAAGTGAAATCATATGATCGTTGACTTTCTCTGCTTGGCTTATTTCATTCAACATAATCTCCTCCAGTCCCATCATGTTGTTGCAAAAGTTGGGTTATTCATCATTTCTGATGGCTGAGTAAAATTCCATTGTGTATAGGGACCACGTCTTCTTTATCCATTCATCTGTTGAAGGGCATCTCAGCTCTTTCCACAGGTTAGCTATTGTGAACATTGCTGGTATGAACACTGGGGTGAATATGGTTCTTCTTTTAACTACATCTGTATCTTTGGGATAAACATCCAGTAGTGCAATTGCCGGGTCATGGGGGCTCTTTTTTAAATTTTTTGAAGAACCTCCACACTGTTTTACAAAGTGGCTGTATCAACTTGCATTCCCACCAACAGTGTAAGAGGGTCCCCCTTTCTCCTTAACCCCTCCAACATTTGTTGTTTCTTGCCTTGTCAATTTTAGCCATTCTAACTGGTGTAAGGTGGTATCTTAATGTGGTTTTGATTTGAATTTTCCTGATGGTTAATGATGGTGAGCATTTTTTCATGTGTTTGTTGGCCATTTGGGTGTCTTCTTTGGAGATGGATCTGTTCATATCTTCTACCCATTTTTTGACTTGATTATTTATTTTTTTGGGAGTTGAGTTTGAGAAGTTCTTTATGATCTTGGATATCAGTCCTTTGTCTATAGTGCCATTTGCAAATATCTTCTCCAATTCTGTGGGTTACCTCTTTATTTTGTTGATTGTTTCCTTGGCTGTGCAGAAATTTTTATCTTGATGAAGTCAAGTCAAGAGAAGTATTCACCCTTTCTGATGGTTGAGTAATATTCTATTGTGTATATGGATCACATCTTCTTTGCTCATTTATCTGTCAGCTGTGTAGCAATGTTTCTGAAAGTTCAGGGCATGGATTAATTTTAGGGTTAGGCTCAGGGATTGTGTCTTGGTGGCCACCAAATGAGTGGGTTGGTTGGGATATGTTCAGGTGGGTATTCACGTATCTCCTGCTCTGAATCCATTCTGGAGTACTAAATGGCACAGTTTCCTTCTGTGTTGCAGGCTGAGTCTTCTGGTATTGCTGAAGTGTCCCCAACCCATGGAGCTTTGGATCCAGACCTCTGGGAATGGACCTCTCAAAACACACCCTAATGTTATGATTAGGGAGCATGGCAGATATGATCTTGTGGCTGTGTGGTGATGTTCCCAGAGGGCTAAGTTGAGGGAGTGGGTTAGGGTGATTGTCAGGCTTAGCGTTTGTGTCTATGGGACCTTCGAATGTGTTGTTTGGTTGGGATTAGTTCAGGTAGGCATTGAGGTTTCTCCTTCTCTGAATCCATTCTGGAGTACCATACAGCACAGTTTCCTTCTGCGTTGCAGACTGTATCCTTTGGTACTGCTCAGTTGTCCCCAGTACCTGGGGCTTTGGAGCCAGCCCTCTGGGAATGGACCACTCAGAACACAACCTAGGCGTTGGGTTAGGGGCTAGGAGCATGGCAGGTATGATCTGCCAGGTGTGTGGCAACATTCTCAAAAGGCTGAATTCAGGGCATGGGTTAGGGTGAATGTAATGCTTAGCTTTTGTTTCCAGGAGGCCATTGAATGTGTTAGTTGGCTGGGATCAGCTTCAGTGGGATTAAGATTTCTCCTGCTCGAATCCTATCTAGAATCCTAAATGGCACATTTTCCTTCTGAGTGGCAGGGTGAGTCCTCTGGTACTTCTCAGTACCAGACTGGAGAATCCCCAGGGATTTTTAGCCAGGCATCTGGGATTGGAACCATCAGAACTCAACATAAGGTTAGGTTTAAAGCTTAGGAACATGTCAGGTTTGATATACCAGCTGTGTGGAGACCTGTCTGGAGGGCTGAGTTGAGGGTGTGGGTTAAAGTGAGTGTCATACTCATGGTTTGTGTGCATGGGGCCCCCAAATGTGTGTGTTGGCTGTGAGGGGCTCAGGTAGGCATTCAGATTCCTCCTGTTCTGAATACTTTCTGTAGTCCTAAATGGCATGTTTTTCTTCTGTGTTTCAGGCTGAGTCCTCTGGTTTTGCTCAGGTGTCCCCAATCCCCAGGGCCTTGGAGCTGAGCTTCTGGGAATGGACATTTCAGAACCCAACCTTGGGTTAGAGTTAAGGACTACAAGCATGGCAGGTCCAATCTGGTGGTGTGTGGTGACGTGCTTGGAGGGCTGAGTTGAGGGAGTCAGTTATGGTGATTGTCAGGCTCAGGGTTTGTGTCCAAGTGGCGCTCGAATGTGTTGGTAGGCTTGGATCAGCTCATTGGACCTTCAAACTTCTCTTTCTCTGAATCCATTCCAGAGTCCCAAATGGCATGGTTTCCTTCTGTCTTGCAGGCTGTCATCTAGTATTGCTCCCATATGCACTATCCCTGGGACTTTGGAGAGAGGTCTCTAGGAATGGACCTCTCACAACCAAAACTAGTGTTAGGATAGGACTGTAGGAGAATTGCAGGTCTGATCTGTCAGCTGTGTGGTGACCTTCTCCAAAGGCTGAGTAGAGGGCATGATTTAGGGTGTGTCATGCTCAGAGTTTGTGTCCGGGGAGTGCCCAAATGTTTGGGATGGCTGGGATCAGCTGTGTGGGCATTCAGATTTCTTCTGCTCTGAATATTTTCAGAGTTCCAAATGGCACAGCTTGCTTCTTGGTGTCAGGTGGAGTCCTCTGGTATTGCTCAGGTGTCCTCAATATGTGGTGCTTTGGTGCCAGGCCTCTGTGGACAAAAGTGTGAAAACCCAAACTAGGGTTAAGATTAGGGCCCTGGGGCATGGCAGACTCAATCCGCCAGCACTAGAGAAGATCCTCAGGGTGATGGAGGTGGTGAGTTGAGGGCCTGGGTCAAGGTGAGTATTAAGCTACGGGTTTGTCCAGGGGGCTGCTAGACTTGGGGGTGGCCTCAGGTAGGCATGCAGATTTCTCCTGTTTTGAATCGTTTGCAGAGTTCCAAATAGCATGGTTTACTTCTGGGTGGCAGGCTGAGTCCTCTGATATTTTTCAGGCATCCCCAGTCTGTAGGGTTGGGTGCCAGGCCTCTGGGAAAAAGCTTACAGACCCAACCTAGGGTTAGTGTTTCAGCCCAGGGCATCACAGGCCAGAATTTCCTGCAGTGAGATGAGCTCCCCAGGGGGCTCAGTTGAAGGCATGGTTCAAGGTAAGGGTCAGCCTCCAGATTTATGTCCAGGGAGCTGAATACCATGCGGGTGGCCTCATGAGGTGAGTCTTCTGGTATTGCTCCAGTGTCCCCTATCTGTGGGTCTTGGATGCCAGGCTTCTGGGGACAGAAGTCTGAAAACCCAACTAGGATTTGGGTTATAGCCCAGGTCATCACAGGCCTGATCAGCTGGCACTGAGGTGAGCTCTCTGGCAGGATGAGTTGAGGACATGGGTCAGGTTAAGTATCAAGCTCCGGGTTTGTCCAGTAGACCCCACAGAAGCTTCAAAATCCAATCTAGGGTTAAGATTAGGGCCCAATGGCATGACAGGCCCAATCTGGAGGTGCTGAGTCAAGGTCCCTGGGAGGCCATGATGAGGACGTGGGTCAAGATGAGGGTCAGACTACGGGTTTGTGTCCAGGGGTCTGCTCTCTGTGGGGGTGGTCTCAGGTGGGCATAGCAGATTCCTCCTGTTCTGAATCCCTTGCAGAGTTCCAAATGGCACAGTTTCTTTCTGGCTGGCAGGTGGAGTTCTCTCATATTGTGAAACTTGGGTTCCAGGCCTCTGGGGACAAAACCCTGAAAACCCAAACTAGGGTTAAGGTTAAGACCCAGGGGCATGGCAGGTCTGATCTGCCAGCACTGAGGCAAGCTTTCTGAGGGGCCGAATTGAAAGCATGGGTCAGGCTGAGTGTCAGACTCGGGATTAGTATCCTGCAGGCTGCTGAACGTGGGGTGGCCATAGATGGGCATGCAGATTTCTCCTGCTCTGAATCCTTTGTGGAGTTCCAAGTGGCTCATTTCCTTCTGGCTGACAGGTGGAGTCTTCTTGGTATTGCTCAGGTGTCCTCAATCTATAGGGCTTGGGTGCCAGGTCTCTGGGGATAGAAGCCTGAAAACCCAACCTAGGGTTAGGGTTAGGGTCCAGGGGCATTGAAGGCCCATTCTACGGTCATTGATGTGAACTTCTTGGGGGATTGAGTTGAGGGTGTTGGTCAGGGTGAGTGTCAAGCTCTGGGTTTGTCTATTGGGCTACTGGATGTAGAGGTGGCCTCACCCTCGTGGGCATAGCAGACTTCTCCTGCTATGAATCCTTTGCAGAGTTCCAAATTGCAAGGTTTCCTTTTGAGTGGAAGTTTGAGTCCTCTGATAGTGCTCAGGTGTCCCCAGTATGTGGGACTTGGGTGCCAGGCCTCTGGGGACAGAAACCTGAATACACAATCTAGGATTAGTTTTAAGACACAGGGGCACGGCAGACCCAATTTGCCTAAGCTGAGTGAACTCCATGCAGACTAAATTGAGGTCTTTGGTCAGGGGGAGTGTCAGGCTCCCAGTTTGTGTCCAGGGGGCTGCTGAACAAGGGAGTGGCCTCAGGTGGACATAGCAGATTTCTCCTTCTCTGAATCCTTTGCAGAGTTCCAAATGGCATGGTTTTCTTCTGGGTGCCAATTGGAGCCCTCCGGTATTGCTCAGGTATCCCCAGTATGTGGGGATTTGGTGCCAACCGTCCGGGGACAAAAGCCTGAATACCCAAACTAGGGTTAATGTTATGGCCCAGGAGCATGGCAGGCACAATTTGATGGTGCTGAGGTGAGCTTCCAGTGGGCTGAATTAAGGGCTTGAGTCAGAGTGAGTGTTAGGCTATGGGTTTGTGTCCAGGAGCTGCTAAAGGTGGGGGTGACCTCAGGTGGGCATAACAGAGTTCTCCTGTTCTGAATCCTTTGGAGAATTGCAAATGGCACAGTTTGCTACTGAGTGTCAGGCCGAGTCCTCTGGTATAGCTCAGGTGTCCCCTATATCTGGGTCTTGGCTGCCAGGGTTCTGGGGACAGAAGCCTGAAAACCCAACCTAGGGTTGGGCTTAGGGTCCAAAGTAATGGGAGGCCCAAAATTCCAGCACTGTGGTGAAATCCCTGAGGGTCTGAGTTGAGGGAGTGGGTCAGGGTGTCAGTCTCCAGGTTTGTGTCCTGGGAGCTGCTGAACATGGGGGTGGTCTCAGGTGGGCATAGCAGATTTCTCCTGCTCTTAATCCTTTGCAGAGTTCTAAATGGCACAGTTTCCTTCTGGGTGGCAGGCAGAGTACTCTGGTATTGCTCAGGTGTCCCAAATCTGTATGGCTTGGGTAGGAAGCCTCTGGGGTCAGAACCTTGAAAATCTAACCTAGGGTTAGTGTTAAGACCCAGAGGGATGGCAGTGCTCATATGTCAGTGCTGAGGCTATCTCAATGGGGGCTGAGTTGAGGTCATGGGTCAGGGTGAATGTCAGGCTATGAGTTTGTGTCCAAATATCCACAGATCCTGGGCATGGCTTCAAGAGGGCATAGGAGGTTTCCCCTGCTCTGAATCCTTTGGGGACTTCCAAATGGCATGGATTCCTTCTGGGTGTCAGGCAGAATCCTGCAGTATGGCTCAGGTGTCCACCATTTGTGGGAATTTGAAGTCAGGTCTCTGGGGATAGAAGCCTGAAAACCCAAGCTAGAGTTAATGTTAGGGCCCAGAGGCATGGCAGGTGCAACTTGATGTTACTGAGGTGAGCTCCTCTGAGCTGCATTGAGGACATGAGTCAGGGTGAGTTACAGGCTCTGGGTTTTTGTCCACTGGGCTGTTGAACCTGGGGATGACCTCAGGTAGGCATGGCAGATTTCTTGTGCTCTGAATCCTTGGTAAAGTTCCAAATGGCACAGATTCATTTTGTGTAGCAACCAGAGTCCTCTGGTATAGCTCAATCTGGGGATAGTGGCTGCCAGCCTTCTTGGGACAGAAATCTGAAAACCCAACCTAGGGTTAGGGTTAGAGTCCAGGGGAATCACAGGCCCATTCTGCTGGTGCTGAGGGGAGTTCCCCAGTGGGGCAGAGTCAAGGGCATGGGTCAAAGTGAGTGTCAGGCTCCGGGTGTGTGTCCCGGGGGCTGCTGGACAAGGTGGTGGCCTCAGGTGAGCATAGCAGATTTCTCTTGCTCTGATTATTTATATAGTTCCAAATGGCATGGTTTGCTTCTGCGGAATCCTCTGGAATTGTTCAGGTGTCCCCAATCTGTGTGAATTGGGAGAGTGTGGCATAGTTTACTTGGAGGAACAGCTCCGTGTGGTGGGCTCCTCTCAACTAAAGTCCAATATCAGGAAAATAGAAGAATTTTCAAGCATGTGCAAGTTAGCCTCCAGAGAGCTCTACACATAACTCTGAGAAAAAAAGTCTCTGTCAAGCATGAAATCAAAGAATGAGGCACACACTCCCCTCTAAAAACAAGGCTGTATAGACATCATCTTTCAACGACCGTGTCCTCTGCTAAGGATAAAAGCAGCTTTCAAGCCAAGTGCAGGAGAAAGCAGAGGAAAGTGCAATATCTTTTCCTTGTAGGATCAGCTTTTTGTGGAGGGCTTCTCTCAAGTAATGTCCGGTGTCGGGAAGATAGAAGGGCTTTCAAGTGTATGCTAGTAGGCCTCCAGAGAGCCCTACACTTAACTCTGAGAAGTAAGTCAGTGTCCATCATGACTTCATGCTACCAAAGTTGTTCATGAAGAACGAAACGTCCTGAAGTGTATATGTTGAATCCATGAGGAATGGGCCTTAGGCCTGTGCTGGTGAAGAAAGTTGTGTAGGCTGCTCCTCACAGCTGGCATCTTGTTTCATGCAGCTGGAAGGGTCTTCTGTGCTACACATGAAAGCAGAAGGAAAACACCGTAGCTTACTGGGAGAGAACTTTGTGCCAATGGGCCTATTGGCTAACACGTTGCTAGATAAAGGATGAATTCGAAAGTGTATGATATATGGAAGCCAAAGATCAAGCCACACACACGATCTAAAAGCAGGGTTGTAGAGTCACTGTCTTTCACCTACCATTTCTTCTACTAAGCATTGAAGTAGTATTCAAGTCAAATGTGGAAGAAAGTGGATGGAGAGCGCAATATCCTTTACTCAGAGGGACAACTCTGTGCAGAGGGCTTTCCTCTCCTAATGTCTGGTATCGTGAAGAAAGAAGGGCTTTTCTTCTTCTTCTTCTTCTTCTTCTTCTTCTTCTTCTTCTTCTTCTTCTTCTTCTTCTTCTTTTTGAAAAAACAGCTTTCAAGAGCATGCAAGTTAGCCTCTGGAGAGCCCTACATATAACTCTGAGAAAAAAGTCATTGTCAAGCACAACTTTGAGCTAACACAGTGGTTAATGAGGAGTGAAACGTCCTGAAGTGTATGTGTTGAATCCTAAGGAAACTCTTCCTTTCTTAGGAAGGGAAATCTTCCTTCTGCTAACATCTTCCCTGAGGCTTAAAGCATTTTCAGTGTAACTGTGAAGGCATAAGGGATGTTCCCTAGGACTGGGTTGGAGAAACAGTTTGTGTAGACAGCTTCTCTCAGCCAACATGCAGTTGAAAGTGTCTTCCTTGCTTTGCGTGAAAGTGAAAGGAAAACTCCATACTATTAACTGGGAGAGAGACGTCTGTGTCAAATGGGACTACCAGTGAACACATTGTTCGTGAGATGGATGTGTTTGCGAGTGTGTGATGTGAGGAAGCCAAAGAATGAGCCACGCACTTCCCTCTAATAGCGGCGCTATAGAGATGCAGTCTTTTGAATACCATCTCTTCTGCTCAAGATCAAATAGCTTTAAAGCCAAGTGTGGAAGAGAGCAGAGAGAAAGCTCGATATCCCTTCCTCAGAGGAAAAACTTTGTGCAGTGGACTTCTCACACCTAACGTCTGGTGTCAGGAAAATAGAAGGGCTTTCAGTGCATACAAGTTAGCCTCTGGAGGGATTTCCCATTAACTCTGAGAAACAGGTCTGTGTCAGGACCAAAGTTGTGCTAACACTATGGTTCATGAAGAATGAAGCCTCTTGAAGTGTATGTGTTGTGTCCTAAGGAAAGTGCTGTACACTGGATTCTTTTTTTCTTTCTTTTTGATTGTAGAAAAAGTATTTTATTTTATTTATTTATTATACTTTATTTTTTCAGTGATCCAAGATTCATTGTTTATGTACCACACTCAGTGCTCCATTCAATACATGCCCTCCTAATACCCACCACCAGGCTCACCCATCCTCCCTACCCCTCCCATCCATAACTCTCAGTTTGTTTCTAAGAGTCCACAGTCTCTCATGATTCATCTCCCCCTCCGATTTACCTCAATTCACTTTTCCTTTCCTTCTCTTAAAGTCCTCCATGTTATTCCTTATGTTCCACAAGTAAGTGAAACTATATGATAATAGACTTTCTCTGCTTGACTTATTTCAGTCAGCATAATTTCCTCCAGTCCAGTCCATGTTGATACAAAAGTTGGGTATTCATCCTTTCTGATGGCTGCATAATATTCCATTGTAAATATGGACCACATCGTCTTTATCCATTTGTCTGTTGAAGGGCATCTTGGCTCTTTCCACAGTTTGGTGATTGTGGCCACTGCCACTATGAACATCGGGGTACATATGGCCCTTCTTTTCAGAATATTGGGATACATATGGCCCTTCTTTTCACTATATCTGTATCTTTGGGGTAGTGCAATTTCCAGGTCATAGGGTGGCTCTAATTTTAATTTTTTGAGGACAAACCACACTGTTTTCCAAAGTGCTTACACCAACTTGCATTTCCACCAACATTGCACCAACTTGGATTCCCACCAACAGTGTAAGAGGGTTCCCCTTTCTCCACATCCTCTCCAGCACTTGCTGTTTCCTATCCTGTTGATTTTGGCCATTCTAACCGGTGTAAGGTGGTATCTCAATGAGGCTTTGATTTGAGTTTTCCTGATGGCTAGTGATGATGAAAATTTTTTCATGTGTCTATTTGCCATTTGAATGTCTTCTTTGGAGAAGTGTCTGTTCATGTCTTCTGCACATTTTTTGACATGATTATCTGTTTTGGGGCATTGAGCTTGAGAAGTTCTTTATAGATCTTGGATATCAGCCCTTTGCCTGTAGTGTAACTTGTGAATATCTTCTCCCATTCCATGGGTTGCCTCTTTGTTTTGTTGACTGAATTCTTAATCAACAACACTGTAGAAAAACCATCCCTACACTAAATCTTCTGTGAGACTAGAAGCATTTTCAAATATAATTGTGAAAGCATAAGGAATGTTCCCTAGGTTTGTGCTGGAGAAACAAGTTGTGTAGAATGCTTCTCTCAGCTGATATCTCTTTTCTTGTAGCTGGAAATATATTCCATGCTATGCATAAAAACAGAAGGAAAATGAGATACTATTAAGTGGGAGAGAGAAGTTGGTGTCAAATGTGACTACTGGCTAACACATTGTAACATGCAGAAGGATGTGCTTGCAAACATATTATGTAAGGAAACCTAAGGAAAGTGGCACACACTTCCCTCTAAATGCAAGGCTGTAGAGGTGCTGTCTTTAGATTACATCTCTTCTGCTAAGAACTGAAGCAGCTTTCAAGCCAAGTGAGGAAGGAAGTAGAGGGAGAGTGTGATATCCTTTACTCTAAGGAACAGCTCTGTGTGGAGAGCTTCTGTCAACTATCCTACAGTGTCAGGAAGATAGAGGGGGTATCAAGTGCATGTGAGTTAGCCTCTGGAGAGCCCTACATTTAACTCTGAGAAGAAAGTCGTTGTCAAGCATGAGATTGAGCTAGCACCATTGTTCATGAAGAATGAAACATCTTGAAGTGTATGTGTTGAATCCTAAGGGAAGGGCCATACACTGAACTCTTAAACAACTACACTGTAGAGAAACTGTCCTTCTGCTAACATCTTCCCTGATGCTAGAAGCATTTTCAGTATATGTCTCAGCCAACATGGAGCTGGAAGTGCCCTCCATGCTATGCATGAAGGCAGAAGGAAAACTCCATGCCCTTAACTGGGAGAGAGAAGTCTGTATCCAATGGGACTACCAGCTAACACATTACTAGATAAAGAAGGATGTGTTTGAATGTGTATGATATGTGAAAGCCAAAGATCAAGCCACAACCACCCTCTAAGAGCAAGGCTGTAGAGACTCTGTCTTTTGACTACTGTCTCTTCTGCTAAGGATCGAAGCAGCTTTCAAGCCACGTGTGAAAGAAAGCAGAGGCCAAGCCATATAACCTTTATTCAGACAAACACCTCTGTGCAGAGGGCTTCCCTCAATTCACATCCGGTGTCAGGAAGAAAGAAGGGCTTTCCAGTGCATGCGATTTAGCCTCTGGAAAGCCTTCCCCTTTACTCTGAATAAAGTCGTGTCAAACACGCCTTTGAGCTAGTACCGTGGTTCATGAGGAATGAAGCGGCTTGAAGTGTATGTGTTGAATCTTCACGAAAGTGCCATACGCTGAATTCTTAAGCAGCAACACTGTAGAGATTCCATCCCTATGCTAACATCTTCTCTGAGTATAGAAGCTTTTTCAAATATAATTGTGAAAGCATAAGGAATGTTCCCTAGGCCTGGGCTGGAGAAATTAATTATGCAGCCCATATCTATTTTCTTGCAGCTGGAAGCATCTTCCATGGTACGTGTGAAAGTGGAAGGAAAAGGTGATTCCATCAACTGGGAGAGAGAAGTCTGTGTTAAATGCGACTACCAGCTAACACGTTGTTATGTGGAAAAGGATGTGCTTGCAAAGGTATGATGTGACAAAACCTAAGGAAATTACCATACTCTTCCCTCTAAAAGCAAGGATGTAGAGGCACCGTCTTTTGACTACCATTTCTTCTGCTAAGGATCAAGCATCTTTCGAGAAAAGTGAGGAAGAGCACAGAGGGAGAGTGTGATATCCTTATTTGGAGGATCAGCACTGTGCCCAGGGCTTCTCTCAACTAACCTTTGGTGTGAGGAAGATAGCAGGGCTTTCAAGTGTATGAGAGTTAGCCTCTGGAGAGCCCTACACATAACCCTGAGGAAAAAGTCATTGACAAGCACGACTTTGAGCTAACACCATGGTTCACAAGAATGTAGTGTCTTGAAGTATATGTTGATCCTAAGGAAAGGGCTGTACACTGAAATCTTAAGCAACAACACTGTTGTTAGGCTGCAGGATGTGGGGGTGTCCTCCAGTGGGTATAGTGGAATTCTCCTGCTCTAAAAACTTTGTGGAGTTCCAAACATCATGGTTTCCTTCTGGGTGGCAGGAGGAGTCCTCTGATATTGCTCAGGTGTCCCAAATCTGTGGGACTTGGGTGCCAGGTCTCTGGGGACAGAAACCTCAATATAAAATCTAGTGTTAGGGTTATGGCCTAAGGTTTGTAGGCCTGATCTGCAGGCTCTGAGGTGAGTTCTTTGAGGAGCTGATTGAGTGTGTGGGTCAGGAAGAGTGTCAGGTTCTGGTTTGTTTCCAGGGGGCTACTGAACTTGGGGGAGCCCTCAGAAGTCATAGCAGATTTCTCCTGTTATGAATTCTTTGTGGACTTCCAAATGGCATGGTTTCCTTCTCGGTGGAAGGTGGAGATCTCTGGCATGGCTCAGGTGTCCCCAGTGTTTGGGTCTTGGGTGCTAGCCCTCTGGTGACAGAAGCTTGAAAATAAAATCTAGGGATAGGGTTAGGACTTAAATGTATTGGAGGCCTGACCTACTGGTGATGAGGTGAAGTCTGCGGGGTGCTGAGGTGTAAATGTGCATCAGGGTGAGTGTGAGGCTCTGTGTTTGTGTCCAGCAAGCTGTTGAATGTGGGTGAGGCCTCATGGGGGGCATAGCAGATTTCTCCTGCTATGAATCCTTTGCAGAGTACCAAATAACATGGTTTCCTTCTGGGTGGCAGGCGGAGTCCTCTGGTATGGCTCAGGTTTCCCTAGTCTGTGGGGCTTGCGTGCCAGGCCTTTAGGGACAGAAGCCTGAAAACCCAACCTAGGCTTAGCATTAGGACCTAGGGGCATGGCATTCCTGATCTGCTGGATCTGAGGTGAGGTCCAGGGGGGACTGAGGTGAGGACGTGGGTCAGGGTGAGTGTCAGAATCTGAGTATGTGTCCAGGGAACCAATGAATGTGGGGATGACACCAGGCGGGCTTAGCAGATTTCTCCTGCTCTGAATCCTTTGTGAAGTTCAAAATGTCACAGTTTCCTTCTGGGTGGCAGGAAGAGTCCTCTGACATGGCTCTGGTGTCACAAAACTGTGGGGTTTGGGTGCCAGGCATTTGGAGAGAAAAGCCTGAAAACCCAACCTAGGTTTAGGGTTAGAGCCTAGGGGCAAAGCAGGCTGATCTGCTGGCATTGAGGCTAGATCCCCTGGAGGCAGAGTTGAGGGTATGGGACAGAGCGAGTGTTCAGCTCCGGGTTTGTGTACAGGGGGACGCTGAATATGCAGGTGGCTTCAGGGGGGCATAGCAGATTTCTCCTGCTCTGAATAATTTGCAGAGTTCCAAATGGCACAGTTTCCTTCTGGGTGGTAGATGGAGTCCTCTGGTATGGCTCAGGTTTCCACAGTCTGTGGGTCTTGGGTGCCACGCCTCTTGGGACAGAAGCCTGAAAACCGAAACTAGGGTTAGGGCCTAGAAGTATGTCAGGCCCGACCTCCTGATTCTGAGGCAAGATCCTCATGGGGCTGAGTTGAGGACGTGGGTCAGGGTGAGAGTCAGGCTCCAGGTTTTTGTTCAGGGGGCCACTGACCATGGGAGTGGCCTCAAGGGGGCATACCAGATTTCTCTTGCTCTGAACTCTTTCTCAAATTCCAAATCTCACAGTTTCCTTCTGCATGGCAGACGGAGTCCTCTGGTAAGACTGAGGTGTCCCCAGTCTGTGGGGATTGGGTGGCAGGCCTCTGGGGACAGGAGCCTGAAAACCCAAACTAAGGTTAGGGTTACAGCCTAGGAGCATGGCAGGGCTGATCTGCCAGTGCTGAGGTGAGGTCTCCAGGTGAGGGCATGAGTCAGGTTGAGTGTCAGGCCCTGGGTTTGTGTCCAGGGGATGGCTGAATTTGCAGGGGCCTCTGGGAGTCATAACCAATTTCTCCTGCTCTGAATCCTCTGGAGATTTCCAAGTGGCACCATTTCCTTCTGCGTGGCAGGCGGAGTCCTCTGTTATGGCTCATGTGTCCCCAGTCTGTTGGTCTTGGGTACCAGGCTTCCAGGAACAGAAGCCTGAAAACCCAATCTAGGGTTATAGTTAGTGTCTTAGGGCATGGCAACCCGATGTGCCAGTGAGGAGAAGACCTTCCTGGGTGGGTGAGGTGCAGACATAGGTCAGGGTGAGTGTTAGACTCCAGGTTTGGGTCCAGGGAGCCTCTGAATGTGGGGATGGAGTCTGGGCAGCATAACAGATATCTCCTGTTATGAATTCTTTGGAAAGTTCCAAATGGCATGATTTCCATCTGGGTGGCAGGCAGAGTCTTCTGGTATGGCTTAGGTGTCCTCAGTCTGTGCTTTTTGGGTGCCAGGCCTCTGGGGACAGAAGCCTGAAAACACAACCTAGGGTTAGGGTTAGGGCCTAGGGGCATTTCAGGCCTGATTTGCTGACCCTGAAGTGAGATCCCTGGGGGCTGAATTGAGGATATGGGTCAGGGTGAGTTTCAGGCTTCTGGTTTGTGTCCAGGTGGCCGCTGAACATGGGGTGACCTCAGGGGTCATAGCAGATTTCACCTGCTCTTAATCCTTTGTGGAGTTCCAAATGGCACAGTTTCCTTCTGCATGGCAGGCAGAGTCCTGTGGTGTGGGTGAGTTGTCCCCAGTCTGTGATTCCTAGGTGCCAGGCCTCTGGGGACAGAAGCCTGAAAACCCAACCTAGAAATAAAAAAAAAAAACAAAACCCAACCTAGGGTTAGGATTAGGGCCTAGGGGCATGGCAAGCCCAATATCCCAATACTGAGGCAAGCTCTGTGGGAGCCTGAATTGAGGGCATGGGTCAGGTTGAGTGTCAACATATGAGTTTGTGTCCAGGGGGTTGCTGAAGGAGTTGGTGGCTCCAAATGGCACGTTTTCCTTCTGGGTTATGGACGGTGTCCTCTGGTATGGCTCAGTGTCCCCAATCTGGAGGGCTTGTGTGCCAGGCTTCTGGGAACAGAAGGCTGAAACCCAATGTAGGATTAGTGTTAGAACCTATAGGCATGGTAGGCCCAACCTGTCAGTGCTCAGGTGAGTTCCCTGGGGCCCTAAGTTGAAGGCATGGGTCAGGCTGAGTGTCAGGCTTTGGTTGTGTCCAGGGGGCCACTAAAGGTAGGGGTGGCCTCAGGTGGGCATGCAGATTTCTCCTGCTCTGAATCTTTTGCAGAGTTCCAATGGCACAGTTTCCTTCAGGGGTGGCAGGCAGAGTCCTGTGGAATGGCCCAGGTGTCCGCAATATGTAGGAGTTGGGTGCTAGGCCTCTGCAGAGAGAAGCCTGAAACTGAACCTAGGTTAGGGTAAGGGCCTAGAGGCATGGCAGGTCCGATCTGCTGGCACTGAGGCGAGCTCCCTAGAGGCCTGAGGTGAGAGTGTGGGTCAACCTGAGGGTCAGTCTCTGGGTTTGTGCCCAAGGGGCCTCTGAACATGGGCTTGGCCTCAAGTGGGCATGCAGCTTTTCTCTCTCTGAATCCTTTGGAGAGTTCCAAATGGCATGGCTTCCTTCTGGGTGGCAGGTCGAGTTCTCTGGTATGGCTCAGGTGTCTGCAGTCTCTAGGGCTTGGGTGCCAGGCCTCTGTCCCCAGAGGCCTGTCCCCACAGGCCTGAAAACCATATTTAGGGTTAAGGTTAAGACCCAGGGGGCATTGGAGGTCTGATCTGCCAGCTCCCAAGGCAAGCTCCCTGGAGGACTGTGGTGAGTGTGTGTGTCTAGGTGAGTGTCAGCCTCTGGTTTTATGTTGAGGAGCCTCTCAATGTGAAGGTGGCCTGAGGTGGGCATGTGGATTTCTCCTGCTCGGAATCTTTTGTGGTTTTCCAAATGGCAGAGTTTCCTTCTGGGTGGCAGCCAGAATCCTCTGGTATGGCTCAGGTTTCCCCAATCTGTAGGGCTTGGGTGCCAGGCCTCTGGGAATAAAAGCCTGAAAACTGACCCTAGGATTAGGGTCAGGGCATAGAGGCACAGTAGGTCTGATCTGCTGGTGCTGAGGAGCTCTTCCTGGGGGACTGAGTTGAGGGCATGGGTCAGGGTGAGTTCCAGGCTCTGGGTTTTTGTCCTGGGGCTGCTGATCATGGTGGTGGCCTCTGGGGGGCAAGCAGATTTCTCCATCTCTTTGTCCTTTCTGGAGTTCCAAATGGTATGATTTCCTCCTGGGTGGCAGGCAGAGTCCTCTGGTATGGCTCAGGTATCCCCAGTCTGTGCATCTTGGGTGCCAGACCTCTGGGGACAGAAGTTTGAAAACCAAATCTAGAGTTAGGATTAAGGTCTAAGGGAAGGGCAGGGCCTATCTGCTGGCACTGTGGTGAGCTTCCCGGGGGGCTGAGGTGAGAGCATGGTTCGGGGTCAATTTCAGGCTCTGTGTTTGTGTAGAGGGGGCTGCAGAACATGGAGTGGCCTCCATTGAGCAAAAACAGATTTCTTCTACTCTGAATCCTTTGCAGAGATACAAATGGCCTGGGTTTCTTTTGGGTGGTGGGCGGTGTCTTCTGGTATCGCTGAGGGGTCTGCAATCTGTGGGAATTGGAAGAGCATGATATCCTTTACTCCAATGAACAAGTCTTTGTGGTGAGCTTCTCTCAAGTAACTTCTGATGTCAAAAAACTAGAAGGCTTTCAAGTGCATGTGAGTTAGTCTCTGGAGAGCCTTTCCCTTAACTCTGAGAAACAAGTTTGTGTCAGGGCTGAATTTGAGCTAACACTGTGGTTCCTGAAGAAAAGAAGCCTCTTGCAGTGTATGTGCTGTATCCTAAGGAAAGGGCCGTACACTGAATTCTTAAGCAACAATACTGTAGAGAAGCTCTCTGTATGCTACCAACTTCTCTGAGTCTAGAAGCATTTTCAAATATAATCCCAAAAGCATAAGGAATGTGTCCTGGACCTGGGGTGGGGAAACAAGTTGTTTAGAATGCTTCTCTCAGCCGTCATCTTATTTCATGCAGCTGGAAGCATCTCCTGAGCTACAAGTGAAAGCTGATGGAAAATACTATACCCTTAACTAGGCGAGAGATATCTGTGTCAAAAGCGACCAGCAGCTAACACATTAGATAAAGAAGGATTCCTTTGCAAGTGTATGATGTGAGGAAGCCAACAAATGAGTCACACACTTCCCTCTAAAATCAAGGCTGTGGAGGCCTCATCTTTCAACTACTGTCTCCTGTGCAAGGATCGAAGAAGCTTTCAAGCCAACTGTGGAAGAAAGCAGAGGGAAAGAGTGATATCTTTTCCTCATAGGATCGACTCTGTGCAGATGGCTTCTCTCAAATAATGCCGTGTGTTGGGAAAATAGGACTTTTAAGTGTATGTGAGTAGGCCTCTGGAGAGCCCTACACTTAACTCTGAGAAATGAGTTGGTTCAAGCACAACTTCATGCTAACATCTTGGTTCATAAAGAATGAAGCGTCCTGAAGTGTATGTGTTGAATCCATGAGGAATGGGCCCTAGGCCTGTGCTGGTGAAGAAAGTTCCAAAGACTGTTCCATCTGACATGCAGGTGGAGGAGTCTTCCTAGTATGCATGAAAGCAGAAAGAAAATGCTATATTGTTAACTGGGAGAAAAGTCTGTTATGAATGTGCGTACCAGCTATAACATTGATACATGGAAAATGATGTGCTTCTGAAGGTATGATGTGAGGAAACCTAAGAAAAATGCCACACTCTTCCCACTAAAAGCAAGGCGGTAGAGGCACCATCTTTTGACTACCACTTCTTCCGCTAAGGATTGAAGCGGCATTCAAGCCAAATGTGGAAGAAAGCAGAGGGAGAGTACAATATCCTTTACTCGAAGGAAAAGCTCTTTCAACTAATATCTGGTGTCAGAAAGATAGAGGGGCTTTGCTAGTGCATGCAAGGTAGCCTCTGGAGAGCCCTACACTTAATTCTGAGAAGATAGACGTTGTCAACCGTGACTCTGAGCTAATGCCATGGTTCACGAAGAATGAAGCATCTTGAAGTGTATGTATTGAATCCTAAGGAAAGGGAACACCAAACTATTAAGCAACAGCACAGTGTAGAAACTGTGATATTTCTGGTGCTCTGAATCCCTTGTGGAGTTCCAAATGTCACAGTTTATTTTTGAGTGGTATTTCTGTTATGGCTCAGGTGTACCCAGTCTGTGTGGCTTAGATGCTAGGACTCTGGGGACTGAAGCCTGAAACCCAAGCTAATGTTAGGGTTAGGGTGCATGTGCATGACAGACCGAAGTGCTGGCACTGAGTGGAGCACCATGGGGTCCTGGGTTGAGGGTGTGAGTCAAAGTATCAGGCTCTGGGTCTGTGTTCAGGAGGCAGATGAAAGTAGGGGTGGCTCAGGTTGGAATAGCAGATTTCTCCTGCTCTGAATCCTTGGCGGTGTTCCAAATGGCACAGTTTCCTTCTGGGTGGCATGCAGAGTCCTCTGTTATGTCTCAGGTTCTCCCAATCTGTAGGGCTTGTGTACAAGGCCTCTGGGGACAGAAGGCTGAAAACCCCACCTAAAGTTAGGGTTAGGACCTAGGGGCATGGCAGGCCTGATCTGCATGCACTCAGGGAGCTCTCCAGGTGCCTGTGTTGAGGGCATGGGTCAGACTGAGTGTCAGGTTCCTAGTTGTGTGCAGGGTGCTGCTGAATGTGGGGGTGGCCTCAGGTGGGCATGCAGATTTTCCTGTTCTGAATCCTTTGGAGTATTCCAAATGTAATGGTTTCCTTTTGAGTGACAGGCAGAGTCCTCTAGTATGGCTCAGGTGTCCCCAACTATAGGGCTTGGGTGCCAGGGTTAAGGGGATAGAAGCCTGAAAACTGACTCTAGGGTTAGGGTTAGGGCCTAGGGGCATGGCAGGCCTGATCTTAGTGCGTTGAGGTGAGCTCCCAGGGATCCTGAGTTGAGGGCGTGGGTTAGACCGAGTTTCCAGATCTGGGATTGTTTCCCGTGGGCTGCTGAACATGGGAGGTGACCTCAGGTGGGCATGCAGATTTCTCCTGCTCTAAATCCTTTGCAGATTTCCAAATGGTACATTGTCTTATGGATGACATGTGGAGTCCCCTGGTATGGCTCTGGTGTCCCCAATCTCTAGGGCTTGGATGCCAGGCCTCTGGGGACAGAAGTCTGACAACCCAACCTACAGTTAATCAAAGAGAATAGTATGACTAATTTTATGCCAATAAATTAGGCGATCTAGAAGAAATAGATAAAGTCCTAGAAATATATAAACAATTAAAACTGAAAGAAGAAGAAATAGAAAATTTGAACAGACCCATAACCATCAAAGGAATTGAAACATGAATCAAAGTATCTAAACAAATGTCCAGGGCCAGATGATTGCCCAGGTGAATTCTACTAAAAACTGAAAGAAGAGTTAATACCTATTCTTCTCATTAAAAAAATAGAAATGGAAAGAAAAATTCCAAAGTTTTGTCATCATTGTATGATGACAGCATTACTTTGATTCCCAAACTAAAGACCCCACTAAAGAGGAGAATTACAGGCTAGTATATCTGATGAACATTGATGCAAAAATTCTCAACAAGACACTAGAAAATTGAGTCCAACAGTACACTTAAAGATTTATTCACCATGCTCAGGTGGGATTTATTCCTGGGCTGTTTAAGTGTCATATAATATTGGCAAATCAACCAATGTGATAAATGACATTAATAAAAAGGTAAGAACCACATATGTAATCACTTCAATAGATGTGAAAAAAGTATTGGACAAAATGCAACATTGATTCGTGATTATAAAAAATGAAAAACCTTCCACAAAGTAAAGATAGAGGAACTATACCTAAACATCATAGAGGCAATATAGAAAAGACCTTTAACTAATATCATCCTCAGTGGGGAAAAACTGAGAGGTTTTCCTCTACAGTCAAAAAAAAGACTGATGTCCAATCTCATCATTGCTGTATAACATAGTACTGGGAAGTACTAGCCTAAGAAATCAGACAACAGAAAAGTAATTGGCCTCCAAATTGGTAAGAACAAAGCCAAACATTTACTATGCATATAGGACATGGTCCTCTTTGTAGATAACCTGAAAGACCCCACTAAAAAAGTACTATAACTGACACGTGAATTCAGCAAGGTCAAGGGACACAAACTCAAGGTAAAGAAATCTCTTATATATCTATTCACCAACAATGAAGCAGCAAACAGAGATATCCAGGATTCAATTTCATTCACATTTGTACCCAAATCCATCAGAAACCAAGAAACAAACGTACTCAAAGAGGTAAAAGATCTCTACTCTGAAAACTATAGAACACTCAGAGATAAAAAGCTACCAGGACAAATAAAAACTAATGGAATTTGCAAACACCAAGCCAGCCCTACAAGAAATATTGAAAGGGGTCCTCTAAACAAATAGAGAGCCAGAAAGAAACATAGATCAGAAAGGAAGAGACACAATTTACAGTAACATTCACCTTACAGACAATACAATGGCACTAAATTTGTAACTCTCAATAGTTACCCTGAATGTAAATGGGCCAAATGCCCCAACTAAAAGACACATGGGATCAGAATGGATAATAAAAAACAGACCCATAACCAGTAAGGAGATTGAAGCAGACATCAAAAATCTCCCAACAAACAAGAGCCCAGGGACAGTCAGCTTCCCAGGGGAGTTCTACCAAACATTTAAAGAAGAATTAATACCTATTCTCCTGAAACTTTTCCAAAAAATAGAAATGGAAAGAAAACTTCCAAACTCATTTTATAAGCCAGCATTGCCTTGATCCCAAAACCAGGCAAAGACCCCATTGAAAAGGAGAATTACAGACCAATATCCTTGATGAACACGGATGCAAAAATCCTCAACAAAGTACTAGCTAATAGGATATAACAGCACATTAAAAGGATTATTCAACACAACCACGTGGGATGTAATCCCGGGCTCCAAGATTGTTTTCACATTCCCAAATCAATCGATGTGATACAAGACATTAATAAAAGAAAGAACAAGCACCATATAATCCTCTCAATAGATGCTGAAAAAGCATGTGACAAAGTACAGCACCCTTTCTTAACCAAAACTCTTCACAGTGTAGGCATAGAGGGTACATACCTCAGTATCATCAAAGCCATCTATGAAAAATCCACAGCGAATATCATTCTCAATGGAGAAAAAACGAGAGCTTTTCCCCTAAAGTCAGGAACACGGCAGAGCTGTCCACTATCACCACTGCTATTCAACATCGTACTAGAAGTCCTAGCCTCAGCAATCAGACAGCAAAAAGAAATAAAAGTCATCCAAATTGGCAAGGAAGAAGTCAAACGCTCACTCTTTGCAGATGATATGATACTTTATGTGGAAAACCCAAAGGACTCCACTCCAAAGCTGCTAGAACTCATACAGGAATTCAGTAAAGTGTCAGGATATAAAATCAGTGCACAGAAATCAGTCGCATTTCTATATACCAACAACAAAACAAAAGAAAGAGATATTAAGGTGTCAGTCCCATTTACAATTGCACCCAAAACCATAACATACCTAGGAGTAAACCTAACCAAAGAGGCAAAGAATCTGTACTCAGAAAACTATAAAGTACTCATGAAAGAAATTGAGGAAGACATAAAGAAATGGAAAAACACTCCATGGTCATGAATTGGAAAAACAAATATTGTGAGTATGTTTATGCTACCAAGAGCAATCTATACATTTAATGCAATCCCCATCAAAATACCAGCAACTTATTTCAAAGAAATGTAACAAATAATCCTAAAATTTATATGCGACCAGAAAAGATCCCAAATAGCCAAGGAATGTTGAAAAAGAAAGCCCAAGTCGGCAGCATCGCAATTCCAGACTTCAAGCTCTATTACAAAGCTGTCGTCCTCAAGACAGTATGGTACTGGCACAAAAACAGACACATAGATCAGTGGAACAGAATAGAAAGCCCAGAAATGGACCCTCAACTCTATGGTCAACTAATCTTCGACAAAGCAGGGAAGAATGTCCAATGGAAAAAAGACAGTCTCTTCAACAAATGGTGTTGGGAATACTGGACAGCCACATGCAGAAGAATGAAACTGGATCATTTTCTCACACCACACACAAAAACAGACTCAAAATGGATGAAATACCTCAATGTGAGAGAGGAATCCATCAAAATCCATGAGGAGAACACAGGCAGCAACCTCCTTGACCTCATCTGCTAGCAGCTTCTTCCTAGGAACATCACCAAACACAAGGGAAGCAAGGGAAAAATGAACTATTGGGACCTCATCAAGATTAAAAGCTTTTTCACAGCAAAGGACACAGTCAACAGAACCAAAAGACAACTGACAGAATGGGAGAAGATATTTGCAAACGACATATCAGATAAAGGGCTTGTTTCCAAAGTCTATAAAGAACTTCTCAAACTCAACATCCAAAGAACAAATAACCCAGTCAAGAAATGGGCAGAAGACATGAACAGACATTTCTCCAAAGAAGACATCCAAATGGCCAAAAGACACATGGGAAAGTGCTCAACATCACTTGGCATCAGGGAAATACAAAGCAAAACTACAGTGATATACCACCTCACACCAGTCAGAATGGCTAAAATCAACAAGTCAGGAAATGACAGTTGTTGGCAAGGATGCAGGGAAAGGGAAACCCTCCTACACTGTTGGTGGGAATGCAAGCTGGTGCAGCCACTCTGGAGAACAGTATGGAGGTTCCCCAAAAAGTTGAAAATAGAGGTACCCTACGACCCAGCAATTGTACTACTGGGTATTTACCCTAAAGATACAAAGGTAGTGATCCTCAGGGGCACATGCACCCGAATGTTTATAGCAGCAATGTCCACAATAGCCAAACTATGGAAAGAACCTAGATGTCCCTCAACAGATGAATGGATAAAGAAGAAGTGGTATATATATACAATGCAACTGCTATGCAGCCATCAAAAGAAATGAAATCTTGCCGTTTTCGACGACATGGATGAAACTAGAGGGTATTATGCTAAGCGAAATAAGTCAATCAGAGAAAGACAATTATCATATGATCTCTCTGATATGAGGAACTTGAGGGACAGGGCGGGGTGTCTTGGGGGGTAGGGAGGGAAAAATGAAATAAGATGGGATCGGGAAGGAAACAAAGCATAAGAGACTTTTAATCTCACAAAACAAACTGAGGGTTACTGAGGGGTGGGAAGGTAGGGATAGGGTGGATGGGTTATGGACATTGGGGAGGGTTTGTGCTATGGTGAGTGCTGTGAAAGGTGTAAGCCTGATGACTCACAGACCTGTACTCCTGGGGCAAATAATAATAAAAATTTAAAAAAAAGGAGGCACAGGTGTTGTGCCTGTTATGATGAGCACTGGGTGTTATATGTAAGTGACAAATCACAAATTCTACTCCTGAAACTAATATTATACTATCTGTTAACTAGAAAAAAAAAGAACCTCTATCCTTTCCTACATGAAAGAGAAGATAAAGGTATGAAGATAAGTTGATAACTACAATGTGTCAGAATATGTTCCAGAACTAATTTGTATTTGATCCTGACCTCTAACTCTTGAACTTGGTATCACACTAATACTTTAGAAGGATCCTAAGTGAATTTAGCATATATATATATTATATATATATATAATATATATATTTACATGTATATATGATAACTGAATTCCTGAATCTATCTATCTATCTATCTATCTATCTATCTATCTATCTATCATCTATCTATCTAAATGCATCCTCCATCTTATCCCTCAAATATTAAATATTTTGAGATATTCATCTGAACAAGGGTAGGTTAATTTTTGTCCACCAATACACACACACGAACTGAAAGAGGAATAATAAATAATGAATTAATGTTATTAAAATAGAAATTCTATGTAAGTGGTAGAAGGTAAAGAATGTATGTAAAAAGGTCCTTAAAACATAAAATTATTTTAGTGTTTATAATTTTCTTATTTGAACATGTTCTTTTTTTCTTGGATACACTGGCTATGCTTTATTTTCACTTGACCTCACCACAGCCACACATATTACCTGATAAAAACAATGTCTTGACACCTATAAATAAAATTCAATTCCTGTTCTGTTCCAAAAGCCAAATGTGTTACCTAGGAGACTTTGCTTGCAAAGGCACACCCATATTCTCTACTGTGTAATTTATATTGTAGATGTCCATATTCTATGCAATGAGTAAAATCTTACAAATACTACCCAAGTTCAAAATGAATTACATATTAACATGTCTTGAAGTCACTGTACATCAATGTTTTGCAGACCTTTTTTCCCCATGTTTATATTTAGAGTTGAAAGATAAATACCAAAAAAAAAAACCACCCTCATTTACTGGTTCACATATTTATAGAACATATGCTTTTAAAGATAATTTCTTGGGACACATGGGTGGCTCAGTGAGTTAATCATCTGCCATCAGCTCAGGTCATGATCTCAGGGTCCTGGGATAGAATTCCACTTCTGGCTCCTTTCTCAGCAAGGAGACTGCTTCTCCTTCTGCCTGCATGTCCTCCTGCTTGTGCTCTCTCTGACAAATAAAAAAAATCTTTAAGATAAATAAATAAAGAAATGAATGAATGAATAAATAAATAAATAAAAAAAACAATTTTACATTATTAAAAAGATAAAGAAACAAAATCACAGAGATATGTAGTAAGTTTTTCAAGCCCGAGCAGTGACCTAGTGATCGAGTTGGGAAATGTCCTCTAGAACCTAGATAAAACAGAATTTTCCACTGACATGTGGATTTTTATGACTTATGCTCTGTTCCCTTTTGATCAAAACTAGTCCCAAAAAACATAGATAATTCATAATCACACAATAAGTCTGATCATTTACAGAACTGCAGAAAAAGTATATTTTTACCTAAGGAGACTCCTTAATGTGGCTTTGCTGGAAGAGTTATAAGAAATTGAAAGACCTGCGGATAAGGCCAACCTAAGAGACCATTTCCCTAAACGACATTTTCTCCTTCATCAAGCTGCGGNAGGAATTTGAATTGTTTTCTCAAGATCCCCAAAATAGCCTAAAATGCTGACCTTGCCCAAAGTGACTTTCGTTGTTGACTTGGAAGCCTGGGAATCCAGTAAACCACGTTACCAGATCAATTTCCCCAGGAGGACTTTTTGCACTAGCTACATAAAGTGAATCTTAGTTCTTAAAAATTGGCTGCATGTCTTAAGGGGAATTATTAACAAAATATTTTGCATAGCCAACAGTTATGTAAAGTTTACATCACTGGTAAATGGCTTTTATAGAATCAGAATGAGATGACCCAGAAGAGGGTCCTCGGGGTGGAGATCAGTGTAAATCTCCACAGATTCCTTTCATGGAATTCTGCATGAGATTTCACGTCCTTTCAAGTGTTTCCACAATGGAGTCTACTAAAGAGACAAGGAGTTCATAATTTGCATTCTTTTATGAATTAGGACTTTTAATGATAATATTTAGTATTCAAGCAATGAGTGCTTTCATTTTTAAAAAGAACTATATATTTTTTAGAGTGTAAGGATATTTGGAACACAGTGAATATTTGTGTAGGTACATGTTGACATGATTCCCATCCATATGGTTCCTTAAAATTCCACAATGGTGAATTAGCATTAGTAGATAAACAGGTAATTCTGTAGGGAGATATTTTCAAAGACAGAAACTGATTGAAAGACCTATCCTTCAAATTCTGTTTTGCAGTGAGAATGGGTTAATTTTGATACATTGCTACCAGCACACTGGAGAAAATTGAGGTTTAAAGTTAAATGTAATTCTAGATCACCTACTTATAAGAAATGTGAGATTGAATTAAAGAATCTAACTATTAGGTTTTGTACATTGCATGTAGAACAGATATAAAGAAACATGGGATATGACAAGTCATCTATGAGATAGGACATAATGAAAATGTAGTGAATATTTGGCTATAAATTATCACTGAAGAGTAGCTCTAAATTTCAGCATCTTTATCATTCATTGTCATCACAATGATTTATATTAACTTCACTTTTAATCCACTACACTTGTATGATAATATTTTCAAATTGTTTCTATATGTTCTGTTCACTGATCTTTGCAAAATCTCTGTATGGTACTTACTTCAAATATTATTGGTTTTTTTGCTGGAAATGTGTTCACATGTATGAGAATTGAAAACTAAAGTAAATGTTAAAAGCATGAACCCATCAATTTCACATAGTTTGTGTTTAAAACAAACAAAAAGGGGTGCCTGGGTGGTGCACCTGCTTTTGGCTCAGGTTATGATCCCAGAGTCTAGGAATGAGTGCCACATCTGGTGCCCTACTCAGCTAGGAGCCTGCTTCTCTCTCTCCCTCTTCTGTTTCCCTTGCTTGTGTTCTCTCACTCTGTCAAATAAATGAATAAAATATTAAAAAAAAATAAAACAAAGATTGCCATAACTGAGGATACAGTTACCTGGATAATTTCCATAAGTTGGTGCTGGGAGACGCATGGGCCTCGCTGGCTGACACAGTCACAGTGTGGAAATAGCAGCGTTTGCACAGCTTCTGCCAACCAAAGTGAACCTGGTATCTTCTCCCACTACTTCTAATCCCTATCGCAGGATTAATACTGTTATTTATAATTAGGCTTCTAGATACTCCTAAACAGACTGAGATTGTCAACCAAAACCATATGCATAGAATCAGACCCTTAGCCACGCCAAGGATCTTAGATGCTATCTCTGTAACCATTCCTCCTACTGTTATCTCCTTGATCTCTTGCAGAACAGGAGGAAAAACTTTAAGATGTCTTCAGGCCTTGTAGCTAGGAATTAGTTCTGTGGGAAGAAAAGCAGCCTTATCTAAAGATAAGGGATGAGCAAAAGCAGAGCACTGGTTGTCACATGTTCCGTTAGTGATTAATGGCAAGTGATGGTACCCTCCTCGAGTCCTGCATTCCATGAATATCCTAGAGACACTCACTCCAACTTTCCTGTATACCGGTGTTTACAAAGAAGATGCAGATGTAATAGTTAAATACAAAGACAGGAGGGGCAAACCCATTACTGGGCTCTACTACTTAAAATAGATAATCTGTCTCTGTCATGGCGGGCGGGGGGGGGGGGTTGACTCCTGGAAAAAAATGCAAAAGGGTCCTCAAGGATTTTGATGGATTCCATTCTCACATTGAGGTCTTTTATCCATTTTGAGTCTATTTTTGTGTGTGGTGTAAGGAAATGATCCAGTTTCATTTTTCTGCATGTCTTTTCACTAATCCAAGTGCTTTGTATCTCTAAAAGTAATTAATCTTGAAGATCACGCCCTTGGTGTCCTGTCACCTACTGCTGGACTCACCACCTATAAATAAATATAAACTGGGACCAAGAGAGTAGAGATGCCTGCTTGGTGATCAGAAAGAATCTCATGGCTCTCTCATTTCCTCTCCCCGACACTGTCCATCCTTCGGGGACCCCTGGACCTGCTGAAGCTGGACTCCGACAAGTTGGCCTTCACATTTTACATACCCACTCTCCACACACACGCACCATTGTACTTTTTCAGGGCTTTTTTTTTTTTTACTTCACTGCATACAGGTTCCCCTTGCTCTCTGAAAGTAGAGAACTCCTATAAAAGCTTCCTTAAGCTGAAAATGAAATAAGTGAAGAAACAATTACCATTATTTTTTAATGAAACATTGTTCATCATTATCCAACTCAAAAAATAACCACTCCCAGGCTTTCCTGATACATTAGAACACATCTTGCTGATGGGCATACAAAATGAATCACATAAACAGGGGCATACACACACAGTTCAAAGCTGTACAAGATGGATGCTGAAATTTTTAATGTAGTTCCTAGGGACATGGCTTGTCAGTGCCACAGTGCCACAGTGCTCTGTGTGCATGCTGCCTCTCTGATGGCTTGCTTCCAGATACACACTGAATGCCAATTTCACCTTTTGCCTTTTTCAAAATGTGGAAATCCTTTCAGATATCTTTGTGTTAGTTAGCAGATCGGCATAACAGAAACATAAAAAACGAGGGATTCCTGTATTCTGATGTGTATTATTATACAAAATCTAGAAATCTAGTGATTTCTAGGTTTCAATTAGAAAGAGTGAATCTTTGTAGGGTAAAAAGCAAGTAGGAAGCAACATTTAGATTTCCATAGGTGCCATGTAAACACTCTTTTTTCTTGAAAAAAGAAGAAACAATGAGGAAAGATAATTGTCCTCCACAAACTTATTGAGGATTTGGATACTTACGTGTTAGTTTTCTTTAATTATCACGTATTCACATCCAAAGCATACTCCTTTAGGATCCTCATCTCACTTCCCATTCAGACAGCAAGTTTGTAAAGTGGCTCCGGAACCATGTTTTGTAGTCTCTTTTGCATTCTACAATTTCTGTTGAACAGTATTGTAATGTGTAACCACTCTCTCAACTACAAACTCCATTTCAAATCATGTATACTTTCCTAGATGATATCATTTATTTCCTAACTGATCACCTTAAATTCTGAATAATTTCAATTCAACTGCAACAAATACGACCAAAGGAGTTAAGGCAATTTGATCAACACCTATATGACCACATCACGCACATGCATGAAAACATCTTTACATCTGAAGAGTATAATTCATGTTACCAAAGTTTTTTAAATATTATCATTTTAAATTTCCAGTATAGTATCCATATGGTGTTATATAGTCTCATGTGTACAGTGTAGTGATTCAACACTTCCATACATTACCCAGTGCTCATCATGACAAGTGCACTCTCCAGTCTCAATTAACCATCATGTTTCCTTGACTAGGCTGCCTCCCCATTCCCAGAAGATGCATCACTGGCCATGCATAAAATAAACCTTCCATTTTTTAAATGAATATTATTGGTCTTTCAATTATTTTTTTCTGGCAATGTCTTGGTTCAAGTATCACAAAATTTATTCATGTATTTCAACTACCACTTTTTTATATAAATGTGTCCTTTATGTTTTATCATAGAGTATCATAAATAGTATCAGTTATATTCCAAATATGGCATATTTAGGGGTATGTTCATGTAGTATTCATAATAAATCCAGAGCAGTAGTTCATAGACAATATTACCAGTAGCCTTTCTTATCAATTTTACTGTGTTTCAATATCATTTTATAGTCATTCACAATCAGATTAATTCTCAGAATTGTATAACACATTTTAAGTTAAAAAAATCTTAAAAAGTGAACTAGTGTTCATGGAGCCAATTCATTTCTTTAATTTTTAAGACTATATACTCTAATGTAAATTATTTATATGTTGTTTAAACCTACTTCAGTCAAATAATAAATAGAGTTCTCCAGTTAATGAGATGTATCTATTTCTTATCATACACAAAACCAANTATACAAGAAACCAATAAAATATAAATAAAGTTCTATGAAGTGCTAGGTGAGGAGCCTCACTTCTCGTATGATTATTAAAAATAAGAAAATAAGATTACTGGAGTACCTTGTATTATCTCTGGCCTTTCACAAATGCACTGGCTTGGTCCAATCATCAGCATATGAATGAAGTCATTTTGTGAGCAAGCATCCTTGAATATTTTCCCAACAAGTAAACATATTACTCTTTCATCTCTACGGTTGATGTTTTAGATACCTCCCAAAAATGAAGCAGCAACAGTGACTGTATACCTTCTTTACTTGGAGATTTAATCTATTGCTTTTGTTTTGTTTTTGTTTTGCTTGTTTGGTTATTACTAATAGACCAAGAAAGACCTAAGCCAAGGTTTGAGAAGAAGTTCAACTAATTTCTTTAGATATTTTCACAGGTGTGTTAAATGTCAATTCNCATCAATTCTGTGATTTAAGAAACAAATGTACTTATTCAGTCTATTCCAAAATCATTGTGTCTCTAAAGTTTTATGGATCATATATTTTATAAATTGTTGTTCAGCAAGTTCAGAGTAATTATATATCTCCAGATATTAATTTATTTCCAGCTTTTGATTATACTTGCCAAAATTTTTAATAATTGAATGGAATGTGCTTAGTTAAATAAAAAATATAAGAAGTTCTTAAAATATCATAAGTATGAGAGGTATTTTTTATTTATTTTGGTGTATTTTCAAATTTTTCATTTACTTTGGTGTATTTTCAAATTTTCCCATTCAGTTGGAAAAAATAAGCTATGAAACAATTTTTAATCATTAAACTAAATAATGAAAATAATTATATTGCTCACTTTGATGTAATAACATCTTTAAAAAATTTTAACAATGCAATTTCATTGCAGATAAACCCTTAAATGTTCTTTTTTTTCTTCAAAATTTTTTATATTATTATTTGCCCAAGGGGTACAGGTCTGTGAATCATCAGGTTTACCCTTACACAGCACTCACCATAGCACAAACCCTCCCCAATGTCCATAACCCATCCACCTTATCCCTACCCTCCCACACCCCAGCAACCTTCAGTTTGTTTCATGAGATTAAGAGTCTCTTATGGTTTGTCTCCTTCCTGATGCCATCTTGTTTCATTTTTTCCCTGCCTGCCCCCCTTGACCCCCCGCCCTGCCCATCAAATTCCTCATATCAGAAAGATGATTTGATAATTACCTTTCTCTGATTGACTTATTTCACTTAGCATAATGCCCTCTAGTTCCATCCATGTCATTGCAAATGGCAGGATTTAATTTCTTTTGATGGCTACATAGTATTCCATTATATATATATACCATTTCTTCTTTATCCATTCATCTGTTAATGGACATCTAGGTTCTTTCCATATTCTAGTTGCATATTCTATTGTGGACATTGCTGCTATAAACTTTCTGGTGCACGTGCCCCTGAGGATCACTACATTTGTATCTTTAGGGTAAATACCTGGTACTGCTATTGCTGGGTTGCTCTATTTTCAACTTTTTGAGAAACCTCCATACTGTTCTCCAGAGTGGCTGCACCAGCTTGCATTGAGCAGCCAACTTCATAAGCCAACTGTTAAACAAAATAAAGAGTCATATTGATATGAATACATTAATTGTAGGAGATCTTTTTTTTTTAAAGATTTTATTTATTTATTTGACAGAGAGAGAGATTACAAGTAGGCAGAGAGGCAGGCAGAGAGAGAGGAGAGAGGAGGAAGCAGGCTCCCTGCTGAGCAGAGAGCCTGATGTGGGCCTCAATCCCAGGACGCTGAGATCATGACCTGAGCCAAAAAAAGAGGCTTTAACCCACTGAGCCACCCAGGCGCCCAATTGTAGGAGATCTTAACACACCACTCTCAGCAATAGACAGATCATCTAAACAACGAATCTTGGATCACTGAAAAAAATAAAATAAAAATTAATTTAAAAAGAAAATTAACAAAGAAACAAGAGCTTTGAATGACACATTGGATCAGATGGACCTCATAGATATATACAGAACATTCCACCCTGAAACAACAGAATACTCATTCTTCTCAAGGACACGTGGAACTTTCTCCAGAATAGACCACATGCTCGGTCACAAGTCAGGGTTCAACTGATACCAAAAGATTGAGATTATCCCCTGCATATTTTCAAACCACAATGCTTTGAAACTGGAACTCAATTAAAAGAAAAAGTTTGGAAGGAATTCAAACACTTGGAAGCTAAAGACCATCCTCCTCAAGAATATTTGGATCAACCAGGAAATCAAAGAAGAACTTGAACAATTCATGGAAACCAATGAGAATCAAGACACTTTGGTCCAAAACCCCTATGGGATACAGCAAAGGCAGTCCTAAGGGAGAAATACATAGCCATCCAAGCCTCACTGAAAAAAATTGAAAGATCCCAAATATACCATCTCTCTTTACACCTTAAGGAACTAGAAAATCAACAACCAATTAAGCCAACCCCGTGCACAAGAAGGGAAATAATTAAGATTAGAGCAGAGATCAATGAGTTAGAAACTAGAGATACAGTAGTACACATCAACAAAATTAGAAGCTGTTTCTTTGAAAGAATTAATAAGATCAAATCCTAATTATAATGTGTCTCAGTACAACTTCCTTTATATCCATTCTATTTTTAATCCCTTGAACTTTATGGATCTCCACGATTATTTCCCACCTTTCCTGCCCCAGATTTTCGATTTTTGTTGTTCTATTTTGTTTTCTTTCTCTATTTTAACTAATTTAATTTAATTTAATTTTACTTAATTTTATTTTATTTTATTTTATTTTTTTAGTGTCTGAGACAGAGTTTAGTGATTCCTCAAATGCATACAACACCCAGTGGTCATTACATCAAGTGCTCTCCTTAATGCTCATCATCCAGGTACCCCATCCTCCTACCCATCTTCCCTCCTAAGCTAAGCAAAGCAAAATAAGTCAATCAGAGAAAGACAATTATCATATAATTTCACTCAAACATGGAATTTAAGAAACAAGACAGAGAATCATAACGGAAGGGAGGGAAAAACTTGATGAAATTAGAGAGGGAGACAAGCCATAAGAGACTCTATACTCTAAGAAACAAATGGTGTTTGGTTTTATTTTTGTTCCTCCTTGAGTAAGTTTCCACCCCCTTTTCTTTTCACACTCTTTCTGGGATTTTCATGAAGTATTTATAGGATTTATTATGGGATCCTATTATTTCTGTAGGCTTTTTAAAAACTCTTTTTAAAGTCTATTTTCCTTTTATCCTTCTGATTGGATAATTTCAAATAATCTATCTTTGAGTTCCCTGATTCCTTTTTGTGCTGGATCAACCCTGTTCAGACTCTACTGATTTTTTTTTTCAGTTCAGTCATTGAGTTCTTCAGTTCTAGAATTTCCATTTGGCTTTTTAAAATTGTTTTTAATCTCTTTTAAAATTATCGTTTTGCTCAAATATTTTTTTACTGATTATTTTTAGTTGTTTTTTTTCTGTTCTCATTTAAGTAAATAGTCTGAACTCTTTGTCAGGTAGTTTTTAGATCTCCATTTCTTTATGGTCAGTTGCTTGTGTTTTATTTTATTTTGCTCATGTCATGTTTCCCTGACACTTTGTAAATCTTGTAACATTGCATGGGTGTTTGCTAATTTGAAGAAGTAGTCACTTTTACAGTATTTATAGTTAGGATTTGACAGGGAAAGTCTTTTACCAGTCAATTTAGCCAGAAATTTGGGGCAAGTCAGTAAGAATATAACTCAAATGGCCTGACTCACAGGGTCCACGCATAAGTGAGTTTGGCACTTGTGCCCACAGTGATCTTGGATGCTCAGGTGACTCTCTTTATCCTATGGAGGGAGTGAAACTGCCCTTNTTGCCCTTTCTACTTTCTTCATTTTGTCTTTTCCCATTCCTGTGCTTTTATGTGGAATCCTGAATGCTCAAAATGGTATATTTGTGGATGGATGGTTATTTATATGCATCTTTTTTTGGAAGTGATCTGGGCCAGAACCTCCTATCCTTGCATGATCCTGACACAATCACCATGTGTGGTGAGGTCTAGATAATTCTATTCAGTCATAGAAGTACTGAGTGAGACACTCACAGCCCTATCATGCCTCAGCAACTCAGAGTGATGTCATCTTGAACTACCTCTGTATTGCCCAAAAGGGCATCAACAGGAGGTGAGGACTGAGTGCTGCAGATCTCCCTCCCCAGGAGACACCATAAAAACAATCATGTTGTGGAGCCATGGCATTTGCTTTATTCTAAGAAATGAAAGAAAGCAACATAAGATAGAGAAAATCCTGTCTGTTTGCATTTAATTTCTATGTTCAGTCCTTTTGAATTATTTCTAAAATCACACAGCTCTTAAACCAATGATCACATTTNTATGTACTTATTATTACATATGTACTTACTTATTTGTTTTAATTCCTATAGAGTTAAAACACAGTGTTATAGTAGTTAAAGGTGTAGAATAGAGTGATTCAACAATTCTACATATTATTCAGTTCCAATCAAGGTGAGTGTACTCTTCAACCTATATACCCTTTCACCCACCTCCCCTCTGTAACCATCTGCTTTATTTTCTATACATTAACAGCCTATTTTTTGTTTTGTCTATTCTTTTTTTTACTTTCTTCATTTTATTTCTTTATTAAATTCCACATATGAGTGAAATAATGTTGTATTTTTTTTCTCTGGTTAAATTATATTGCTTAGAATTTTGCCCATTTCTTAACAATTTTTTAAATATTTATTTATTTATTTATTTATTTATTTATTTATTTATTTATTTATTTATCTGTCAGAGTGCACAAGGAGGGAGAGTGGCAGGCAGAGGGAGAAGCAATCTCCCAGCTGAGCAAGGAGCCTGGTGTTGGACTCAATCCCAGGACCCTAAGGTCATGAACTGAGCAGAAGGGAGATGCTTAACCAACACACTCAGGTGAGTCATATATGATCTTCATAGATTATGAAAAATAACCATTTCTCAGGTATTTTCATTTGCAAATACCTTCTCTCATTCAGTAGGTTGTCTTTCAGTTTTGTTGACTGTTTCATTTGCTGTGTAGAAGCTTTTTATTTTTATGTAATCATAATATTTCATTTTTGTGTTTATTTCCCTTGCCCCGAGCCATATCTAGAAATATGTTGCTATGACTAATGTCGGAGAAGATACTATTGGTGCTCTCCTAGAGGATTTTTAGTACTGCAGGTCTCAAATGTTGGTCTATAATCCATTTTGAGTTGATTTTCGTGTATCATCTATGAAAGGGGTCCAAACTGATACTTTTGCATGTAGCTGTCCAGTTTTACCAACACCATTTGTTGAAGAGACTGTCTTTTCCCAGTGGATATTCTTTCCTTCTTTGTCAAATATTAATTGACCATATAATTGTTGGCTTACTTCTGGGTTTTCTATTCTGTTCTAATGATCCAGATGTATATTTTTGTGACAGTACCATGCTCTTTTAATTACTACAGCTTTATAAGATAACTCCATATCTGGAATTGTGATACCCCCAACTTTTTTTTTTTTTAAGACAGCTTTGGCTATCCAGGGTTTTTTCTGTTTCTACATAAATTTTAAGATTGTTTTTTAAATTCTATGAAAAATGTTGACATTTTGATAAGGATTGTGTTACATGCATAGATGCTTCAGGTAGCATCCATATTTTTAATTAATTAATTATTATTATTATTATTATTATTATTAGCCCCATAGGTAGTATCCACATTTTAACAGTATTNTATTATTATTATTATTATTATTATTATTATTATTATTATTATTATTATTAGCCCCATAGGTAGTATCCACATTTTAACAGTATTTGTTCTTCCGATGCATGGGCATAGAATGTTTTTCCATTTGTTTGTGTCATCATTAATTTCTTTCATCAGTGTTTTACAACTTTCGGAGTACAGGTGTTTCACTTCCTTGGTTAAGTTTATTCCTAGGTAGTTTACGATTTTTGGTGCAGTTGTAATGCATTTTTTCTTCTTTTTTCTTTCTGCTACTTCATTATTACTATATGGAAATGCAATGGCTATATACACAGTTATTTTCTCTCCTACAAACATACTGAATTTCTTTATCATTTTTAGTGTCTTTTTGCTGACATCCTTATGGTTTCCTATATATATTATCATGTCATCAGCAACTGTTTAAGGCTTTACTCCTTCCTTACCAAGTTGGATGCCTTTATTCCTTTTTCTTGTCTCCTTTCTGTGTCTAGGACTTCATGTCATGCATGGAATTAAATTGTTGAGAATGGATGTCTTTTTCTTATTCCTGGATTTAGGGGACTGTCTCTCAGTTTTTCACCAGAGTATGATGGTAGATGTGCTTTTGTTTGTTTGTTTGTTTGTTTGTTTTTCCATATACGGCCTTCCATATACAACTAGTGTTATATTCCACTGAAGCCTCCTTTGTTGAGGGTGTTTTTCATGAATGGGTACTGTAGTTTGTCAAATGCTCTTTCTGCATCTATTGAAATAATCATATGGCTTTTTCTTTTCTCATTGATGTAATGTATCACACTGATTGACTTGCAAATATTGTACTGACTTTGGACCCCACAAATAAACCCAATCTGATAGTACTGAATGATGTTTTTAAATGTATTATTAAATTCCCCCCCTAATATTTTCTTGAGGATTTTTGCATATGGGTTGATCAGAATTATTCCCCTGTAGTTCTCTGTTTTGTTTTCTTTTTTCTTTTGTACTGTCTCCATCTGTTTTTGGTATCAGGGCAATTCTGTCCACATAAAATGAATTTGGACATTTCACTTCCTCTTGTATTTTTGGAACAATTTGAGACTAAGTATTACCTTTTTTTTTACATGTTGGTAGAGTTCATCTGGTCCAGGACTTCTGTTGTTTGGGAGTTTTTTGATTACTCATTCAATTTAATTGCAGGTTATCAGTCTGTCAAGTTTTCTATTTCATCCTGATTCAGGATTGGAAGGTTTTGTTTGTTTAGGAGTTTATCCATTTCTTCTAAGTTGTCCAAATTTTTTGTATACAATTTTTCATAAATCTTTTCTGTTACCTCTTGTATATCTGTGATGTTAGTCATTATTTCTCATTTTTCATTTGTGATTTCATTCAAGTTTGTTTGTTTGTTTGTTTGTTTATATGGGTCTGGTAAAGCTTTATCAATTTTATTGCTCTTTTCAAAGAACCATCCACTAGTTTGATTGTTCTGTTCCATTTTTTGCTTGTTTTTTTATTTTATTTTTTCAGGGATCCAAGATTCATTGTTTATGCACCACACCCAGTGCTTCATGAAACACGTGCCTTCCTTTCATGGTGGATTTTGCTTGTTTTTTAAATTTTAATTTCTATGTCTTTATTTCTTCTCTAATCCTTATTACTTCCTTCTACTTCTTTTTTAACTCCTTTGTTTTCCTCTTTTACCTCCTTTATATTTAAAGCTATGTTATTTATTTGATATCTTTCATGCTACATAAGGTAGGGCTGTATTGCTATAATATTTCCACTTAAAACAACTTTTCCTGCATTCCAAAGATTTTCCATCATTACCTTTCTATTTTCATTTGTCTCCATTCATTTTATGACTTTCTCTTTGTATTCTTGGTTGAACCACTCATTATTTAGAATCACATTATTAAATATCCATTTACTTGAGCTTTTTCTGATTTATTCTTTGCTTGATTTCTAGTTTCATGGAGTCATGGTTTTAGAGGATGCATGGTATGACATTGATCTTTTTGAATATCTGGAAAATTGTTTTGTGATGTAATATGTGATCCATTCTGGAGAAATTATTTATGTCTTTGAAAATAATGTATTCTACTCTTTTAGGATGTAACATTCTGAATATATCTGTTAAATCCATCTTGTCCAAAAATCAGTCAAAGCCACTGTTTCCTTGTTGATTTTCTGCTTGGATGATCTGTCCTGTGATGTCAATGGGAGTTAAATGTCCCCTACTATTATTGCATTGGTCTTGATTACTTAATTTACATTTGTTATTAACTACATTAGGTAAATGTGTACTCCCATGTTTAGTACATAGGTATTTATGATTGTTTTATCTTCTTGTTTTATTGTTCCTTTTATGATTATATAATTTCCTTCTATCCCCCTTTTTTAGTTTTTTTTGCCTTTTGTTTTTTTATTAACATATAATGTATTATTTGCTTCAGGTGTACAGGTCTGTGAATTATCAGTCTTACACAATTCACAGCACTCACCATAGCACATGTCCTCCCCAATTTCCATAACCCAGCCACCCTCTCTCTCCCTTTATACACTTTTTGTCCTTATATTGCCACAATCACTTTCTTTAAACACACATTTTCATAATAAATGTTTTAGAGTCACTTCACTTTCAATTTCCATGAGTTTTTAGGGCTGAAATGACACTATTACAGGAGGCATATGCATCAGTCTTATTTTTTTTATCCATTCCACCACTGTATGTCTTTTGACTGAAGCATTTAGTTCATTTAAATTCAAAGTGATTTTTGAGAGATATGTGTTTATTGCCATTTTGTTAATTGTTTTGTGGTTGCTTTTGTAGTACTCCTCTTTATTTTTTTAAATTTTCATTTAACTTCCCCTTAGTTAATATACAGGTAATTTGTTTAAAGTATACAATACACCGATTGAACACTTCCACACAACTCCTGGTGCTCATCAGAACAAGTGCATTTCGTGTTCTCCATCATCTATGTAAACCATTCCCCCACCCAACTCACTTCTGGTAACTTTCCATTCATTCTCTATAGTTAAGAGACTTGTTCTTGGTTTTCTTTTCTCTCTCTCTCTCTCTCTCTCTCTTCTCTTTGTTCAATTTTTTCCCCTCCAATTCTCCATATGAGTGAAATCATATGGCATTTGCTTTTTCTCTGACTTACTTTGTGTAACATTTCATTCTCCAGTTCCATGGTTACATGAAAGATTGTAAATGGAGTTGCAAATAGAGATATGTTTCCTTTTTACAGCTGAGTAAATTTCCAACATATGACATTATTCATCCATTCCTCAGTCAATAGACCTGTGGGCAATTTCCATAATTTGGTTATAGTAGATACTGCTCCTATAATCTTCTCGATGCCTATATTCCCTTGTATTTGTACTTTTGTACTCTTAGCATAAATGTCTAGTAGTGCAATGACTAGACCAAGAGGCCATTCTAATTGTTAACTTCTTTGGGAACGTCCATACAGATTTCCAGAGTGGCTACACAAGTTTGCACAAACAGTACAAGAAATTTCCCTTCATTCCACATCTTGTCCAATACCTGTCAGTGTTGTGGATTTTAGCCATTCTGACAGGTGTGAGATGATATCTCCTTGTAGTTTTTATTTATATTTCCCTGATGATCAGTGATTCTGAGCATCTTACCATGTGTCTCTTCACTCTCTGTATGTCTTCTTTGGGAAAAATGTCTATTCATATCTTATGCTCATTTTTATTAAACCAGTAGCTTTTTGGATGTAGAATTTTGTAATTGAATTATATTGTTTGGATGCTATAGTTTTATCAATCATATTATTTGCAAATATTTTCACCCAATCTGTACATTACCATTTAGCTTTAGTTCTTGTTTGTTTGTTTGTTATTGTTTACTTCTCTGTACAGAAACTTTTTGTTTTAATAAAGCTCCAGTAGTTTACTTTTGCTTTTGCTTCCCTTGACTCAGGAGACATATCTAGTAAAAGATATTTGTTGGTGTCAAAGAGGCTTCTGCTCATGTTCTCCTCTAGGATTTTAATTGTTTCTCTAATTTAGGTCATTCATCCATTTGGATTTATTTTTAGATATGGTGTCAGAAAGTGACACAGTATCATCCTTTTATATCCTGCTGTCTTTTTCCCAAAACTCTTTGAAGAGACTGTATTTTTTTCATTGGATGTTCTCTCTTTGTAGCAGATTCTTTGCCTCTATACTTGTGGGTTCATTTCTGGGTTTTCTTTTCTGTTCTATTGATTTACATGTCTGTTTTTGTGCCAGTACCATACTGTCTTGATCACTATAGCTTTGTAGTATAACTTAAAGTCTAGAGTTGTAACACCTACAGTTTTTCTTTTTTTCTTTCTTTGTTTCTTTTCTTTCTTTGTTTCTTTCTTTGTTTCTTTCTTTCTTTCTTCCTTTCTTTCTTTCTTTCTTTCTCTCCTTTCTTTCTCTGTCCTTTTTCCTATTTCTTTTGTCTATTCGAGTTCTGTTGTCTTTCCAACAAATTTTAGGAATGTTCTTTCTATCTCTCTGAAAAATGTCATTGGCAGTTTGGTAGGGATTGCATTAAATGTGTAGATTGTTTTGGATAGCCTAGTCATTTTAAGAATATTTGTTCTTTTGGGTAGGATTAAAATTGCAAGGTAGTAGAGGACCTTATACTTTCCTTATCCCTTGAACACAGCTATATAAATAACAAATCACTGTGAATACCCAGGAAATAAATTTCAGGACTGAGAGAACCACCTGCACAATTAGAGGGAGAAAAGGCCACATTGCAGAAGGTAGGGGTTGCTGAGACATGATATGGGGGAGAAAATGATTGCCGGTGCAGCAGAAGGGAGGGAGTCCTGATCAGGGAGGGGGGAAAATGAGAGAGACAGAGAGCAGGGCACAGGGCATTGCATAAGTAAAACACATTCCCAAAACCATTGGCAGGGAAAATGAGAGGGCAGATGTTTACAAGATATTATAATTAATGGAGCTCAAAGTCTTCAGGTGTAGAGTCTGCACCAATCAACTAGGTGGAGACTAGCAGTGACAGAGATGCTACTGTGAAGGGGGCAGAGGCCAGTGAGTGCACTGTGAGGTCTAATGTAGCCTGGGCCACCCTGGGGGAAATAACTCCTCTTCTTGGTGTGCACTTGGGAGAGGTGGGACTGCCTGTCCTGGAACAAAATAAACAGCAGACGCCACTGAGATGCCCTGTTCAATAGCATAGGAGGAGAGGACGTTGCTGAGGGCAGCTAACCGGGACACAACCTTTGTGCTCTGCTTTGCCATCAGCTCTAAGTCCCTGTGTGTTCATGTGACTGCCCTTCTGGGGCAAATTGGCACCAGCCACAGCATGGCAAGACCCTCCCTGAGAGGATCCACACTATCTTGGGTCCCTAAAATTTGGAGTTTTGAAACTCAGCCAGCATGCCTGAGATAAAACACAGGAGTACTGAACCATTAGATGGGCAGTCATTTGGGACATAGATAGGGTCAAGGCAGGGACTTCAGGGAAGCCTGGGAGGAACAAGGTGAGGTTTTTACCTTTCTGTAAGGCCTTCCTGATCAGCAGTGGTGAGAATTTCCTCTCTCTGGGGAAAATGTAGCTGGTTGATGCCAGTTTTACCCCTGCCCATAANCCTGCCCATAATTATGAACAGACTTCAGTGTGCAGCACAGCAGGTATACTGGAGCCTTGAATCGCTTATAGCAAGCCCTGCCCCCTTGTGGTCTGCAGCTGCACTTCTGAGAAGGAAAGTGTGTCTGACTCTCAGAGCTAGAGTAAGCACCCCCCCTCCCCCTGCAGAAGACCAGCTCAAACAGCCCACAGGCACCAAATCTACTCACAAGACTGCTGCAAAGCTGTAGGTCTAGGTCAAATAGGATTTAGCCCCTTTGAGCAATCAGTCCAAAACCCACCTAGTTAAACCCCACCACACAGTGGACAAGGTTGAAACACTCCCCACTGCAGGCAAGGAAAAACTCTGAAGAGGACTGACCTGAGAGAAAGAGCAATCAAAACAGATGCACACAGCATACACCAGAAACACAGTTTCCAGGCCCTAGGCAGTATTCGGCCTCTTTGTAATATAACTACTATTCACAAAGCCAGAAACATAATACCCTTTCCTAACACAGAGAAGTCAGAGACCTAGACAAAATGACAAGGTGGAGGAATCCATCCCCAAAGAAAGAATAAGTAGAGGTCATGGCCAGAGAATTAAACAAAATAGGCATAAGTAATAAAGCTGAACCAGAATTTAAAGCAATAATAATAACAATATAAGCTGGGCTTCAGAAAAGTGTAGAAGATCAGGGAGTCCCTTATCACAGAAATATGAGACTTAAAAACTAGTTAGGCCAAAATAAAAATGTTATAACTGAAATGCAAAGCTGACTGGATGGAAAAAGAAAAGGAACGGGGCGTCTGGATGGCTCAGGTGGTGAAGAGGCACCTTTGGCTCAAGTTATGATCCCAGGGCCTTGGGATCAAGCCCTGTATAAGGCTCCCTGCTCAGTGGGGAGCCTGCTTCTCCCTCTCCCTCTCCCTGCTGCTCTACCTTGTTATGCTCTCTTTCTCAATTTCTCTGTCAAATAAATAAATAAATAAATCTTAAAAGAAAGAAAAGAAAAAGAAAAGGAATAAAATAATTGACAAAAAAGATAAAATTATTGTAACTATGAAACTGAAACAAAGAGATAAAGAAAAATATTGGATCACAAATGTAGACTTAGGGAGCTCAGCATCTCCATAAAGAGTTTTAACATTTGTATCATGAGAGTCCCATACAAGGAGAGAGATAAAAAGGGGACAGGTTCATTTGAGGAAATTTAGCTGAAAACTTCCTTAATCTGGGTAAAGGAACAGACATCCCAATCCAGGATGCACAGAGAATCCCCACCAAATTCTGCAAAAGAAGGCCAATGCCAAGATGATAGTCTAGTAAAGTTTGCAAAATACAGAGATAAGGAACAAATCTTAAAAGTAGCAAGACAAAAGAAGCCCCTAATTAAAAGGAAGACAAATAAAGGTAGCAGCAGATCTCTCTGAGTAAACGTGATGGGCCCAAATATAGTGGCATAATGTATTCGATATGCTGAAGGGGAAACGTATGTAGCCAAGAATATCTTATCCTAATAGGCTGTCATTCAAATTGAAGAAAAGGTAGAGTTTCTCAGACAAACAAAAATGAAAGGAGTTTGTGACCACTCCTGTTAGTAATACTAAGGGGGACTCTTTGAGTGGGAAAGAAAGACCAAAAGCAACAAAGACCAAAAAGGAACAANCATATCTATTAATAATCACCCTGAATGGAAATGGAGTAAATGCTCCAATCAAAAGACATTCCGTGTCAGACTGGATAAAAAAACAAAACCCATCAAATGCTCCCCGGAAGAGACTCATTTGAGACCTAAAGATAACTGCAGATTAAATGTGAGTGAATAGAGAACAATGCATTTTGCTAATGCATGTCCAAAGAGAGCTGGAGTAGCCATACTTATATTAGACAAAATAGATTTTAAATGAAAGCCTACAAGTGATGAAGAAGGGTACTATATCACAATCAAGGGGTCTATTCAACAAGAAGATCTAACAATTATATATATGTATGCCCCAATTTGGGAGCTCTTCAAAAGTAAATAAGTTAGTGACAAATGTAATGAGTCATTGACTGAAACACAATAATAGTAAGAGAGTTTAACACCCCCACTACATCAATGGCAGATCATCTAAGCAGAAAATCAACAAGGAAACAACAGCTTTGAATGACACACTGGACCATATGGACACAGAAGACATGTTCAGAACATTTTTTCCTCAAGCAGAAGAATACA
>LNAC01001461.1:0-16851 GCA_002007465.1 Ailurus styani
ATGGGTTATGGACATTGGGGAGGGTTTGTGCTTTGGTGAATGCTGTGAAAGATGTAAGATGTAAGATGAAAGATTCACAGACCTGTACCCCTTGGGCAAAGAATAAAAATAAAATTAAAAAAAAAAAAGGTGGGGAGGCCAAAATTGTCTTATGCAGCAAATATCAAAGAAAAGAGTCTAAAAAGAAAAAACCTTTGTATACAGTGATCTTCAATGGCCTTGCAAGAACCACTTGAGATGAGTCATGGAATCCCGGTCATGTTCCATGGAATTATGGCTGAAATCGATGTCGAGAAGATGAAAGCAACAGGCAAAGATGTTTCTCAAGAAGTTTGGCAGTGAAAGAAAGGAATGAGATAAATGTCTAAAGTGATTTTCTTAAGAGGGGAAACCTGAATATATTTATAGGCAGACAGGAAGGAACTCATAAATTGTGCTACCTTTGAGAACTCTGGAAATGTATTCAGGTAAAGGGCTTAGATAGCTGATTGGCTACCATTTGACCTGTCTTCCAAATGAGGTTACTTTAATATTTTCTAAGAAATTATCCTGTGCTATAAACTAAAAATTCGTGAGGGCCAGAGGGTGTCTTACTTCATAGGTTTATCAAAAGAGGCTGACGCAGTGCCTCTGAGTAAATAAATTAATAATAAAAAACAGGGCGCCTGGGTGGCTCAGTGGGTTAAAGCCTCTGCTTTCGGCTCAGATCATGATCTCAGCGTCCTGGGATCGAGGCCCACATCAGGCTCTCTGCTCAGCAGGGAGCCTGCTTCCTCCTCTCCCTGTCTCTCTGCCTGCCTCTCTGCCTACTTGTAATCTCTCTCTCTGTGTCAAATAAATAAATAAAATCTTTAAAAAAATAAAAAATAAAAAATAAATAAAAAACATATTTTAAGTGTGTTCTGTTGAAATAGAGGGCTCAAGATTGAAGAATTGCACTTGGAAAGCCTCAGATTTCAAATCTTCACTATCAAGGAAACAGAAGCAGGAAAAACAAAACAAAATCTGGCCAAAGCTGTGAAAATCCCACAGAGGGACATGTCCAAATAGTTTAGTCTTTATACTGGAACACCATATGTTTATAAGATAACCCCTTCAATTCCCAGGAGGTTATTTGTTCAATCATTTATTCAAAACATATTTGAGTGCCTACTATGTTTTAATAATAGCACATGTCTGTAATATGGGTTTCCATTAGTGTGGATTAAGAAGCTCTTTTGTTTAATTACTTTTCAGATAACTTCTCTGATGATCGGTATAATCTAAAAATATCAACCACTGGGACAGTAATCCAGTTTGGAAATCTTAATACATTCTCAAATGAGAACACACTGTGCCTGGGGCAGAAACTGGGTCTCCTATTTTCTCCCTTTTCCTTCCTTGATGGTAAGATTGGTTTAGAAGGATGATTACCCATCTGAACAGTAAACATAGCTGCGTGCTCAAGAGCGTTCTCACAAGTCTCCAACTACATAACCCTAAAGAAAAATGAGAATGAGGAATGGGTGAAGAAAAGTCCCTTAATAACAATGTAATACCTCTGTTGGGATGGGTAGGTTTTGAGTTTCCATTTAGTCAGAATTGGCTAGGAAATTTGACTGTGTCCTCAGTCAGCAAAGGGCGCAAAAACAGAAGCACAAGGAGGAAATGTTGCTCATCTGGTCTAGTGACTCTACACAAACAAATATATTGACAAGTCACCTAACAGAAACTTTATAAGCAAATTTAGTTTCCCTTTTTAATTCAGCAAAGTAGCCATCCCCCAGGCAAGAAAGGAACTCTAAAAAAAAAAACAAAAAAACAGTCCTGTTCTCTCCCCTCCAGCTCATGGCTGCCTCTGTTTCCCAGGCAATGACTGGAGGAAAGAATTCCACAGTGACGGTAAGACCCAGCTATGATTGGGGGAAAGCCAAGGTTGGATAAATGAGCACTTCTGATCACGTCACACTCAGAGTAAATATCTCCCTCATCGTCTCTGGACATCACCTTCATGCTCATCCTTAAGGCAAAAGTTAAGTTTCTCAGATTGACTGCAAAACCCTATCCCCACCATCTGGTTCCTGTTTCTCTCTCTGAACCCAGCCCTGTGCCTTCTCAGCCTTCTCTTCCCTCCCTTCATGTTCTTTCACAGATTTTTACAAGGGACTCCATCTGCCAGGAATGCCTTTCCTCTAGGAAATTCAAATCGCTTAGTTATGTTGCAATGTTCTTATCAGAGAAAATAGTAAAATCCCAAAGGTAGTAATTCATTGTCATATCTTGCCACCAACAAAATGAACCTAAATTTTAAAGTTTTACTTTTGGTCTTGTTTAGGGAAATCTAAATTCTACCATCAGTATCTATTTTGAACTGATAAATCATTAGAATTCAAGTGAAAACAGCAATAACAGCAATGAAACACCAAAAGAAATACTGAACATCATATATATATATATATATCATATATATATATGATGGGTACAATGTCACTTTCAGTTTAACTGCATTTGTCTCTATTATATATTATTATATTTGAAGCTACTGTTGCTCACTTACAGCTGAAATGCTAAAGGACTTAATCAATGTCAATGGGTGTCATCAAAATTTTTAAGTGAAAAGCCCTTTGAAAATCATAAATCTCATCATTTAAAAGATCATTGGAAACTATCAATTAAGCCTTTGAGGAACTTGGGTATTCAAGAAATTCATTTAATTCAGCATAGGAATACCTAAAAATTATTTATAGTCTACGGTTTTATAAAGCTACTTATTCTAGTGCTTTATGGAAATAATCACAAGAAGCTCCTTATAAGCCATGATAAATATCAAGAGAGAATAATATTTTAATCACATCTACAAGAAGTTAGAGAATTGGCCCACTAATTTCTTCCTTTATGTTTTACCCATACACATTTCTTCCTTACATCTCAGGTTTTGGTGGCTTCTACACTAACAATTAGGCTTTCTGTTGGTTTTCCCAAGATAATTTCTTGGTGTTTTTGGAGAAAGGAAACAAGAGCTATGGATAAAGCAACAAGGAAAAATAATATGACTGCAGAATTAAGTGCCATGAATAATGATAGTATGCATGCCAGAAGATGACATACAATAGGATGAGACATTTAGGTCTTGCTCTGATATGCCAAAGCTGAATTGATTCAAGCTGTTCTTGAAGTAAGGTTTTCTCGGAACCTTATGTGCAGACGATGCTGGCTAGGAAAAACAAAAACAAAAACAAACAAACCAAATAAAATCAAAGATAACTGCTAAAAGCTGGAAGAACTTCCAAAAGAAATACATATAACACTGGTGTAATAGGGAGCATTCCTTATCTTTGGAAGCTGAAGAAACTCATTCGTAGAGAAGCTATTCCAATTACAGACATCAGCTAAGTGATCGTTTTCACTTTTTTTTTAAATTTTATTTCTATTCTTTGCCCAAGGGGTACAGGTCTGTGAATCATCAGGCTTACATCTTTCACAGCATTCACCAAAGCACAAACCCTCCCCAATGTCCATAACCCATCCACCCTATCCCTACCCTCCCACCCCCCAGTAACCCTCAGTTTGTTTTGTGAGATTAGGAGTCTCTTATGGTTTGTCTCCTTCCCCATCCCATCTTGTTTCATTATTTTTCCCTCCCTACCCCCCACAACCCCCCACCCTGCCCCTCAAGTTCCTCATATCAGAGAGATCATATGATAATTGTCTTTCTCTGATTGACTTATTTCGCTCAGCATAATACCCTCCAGTTCCATCCATGTCGTTGCAAATGGCAAGATTTCGTTTCTTTTGATAGCTGCATAGTATTCCATTGTATATATATATATACCACATCTTCTTTATCCATTCATCTGTTGATGGACATCTAGGTTCTTTCCATAGTTTGGCTATTGTGGACATTGCTGCTTTTGAGAATGCCTGTGTTCATCTCGGGTGACCCCTTTCCTTTCTCATGGTGAATGGACAACAATGAATAAAATCAAGTGGTGGATCTTATTCCATTTGTTCATGTTTTCAAAATTTACCAAATTATGTCAGACAACAACCCTTGAGCCTTCTTGTAAATGTGTTCATCCAGTATTTATAAGAATATCATATTTTTGTAATTCATCATTTTCAGCATTGTTTTTGGAGATTTTACTTCCAAATTAAATATTCAATGAAAAGTTCTCCAAATATCATTGGGATGGTTTTCCTTTCTTCTGCAGTTACTTAACAAGATAATAAATATATTATAGCCATCATTCCTCTTTCTGTTGTTGAACAAAATTTAGCTCTCAATCTCTTTCTGTGTGTGTCTCTTTCCAAATATATTCCTTTTCTCCACAATGTCTTCATTTGTTTTTCTCTGCTTACTTTCCCTCCATACTCTCTCATTCATCCCCACATTTTTTTTTAAAGATTTTGTTTATTTGACAGAGGGAGATAGATCACAAGTAGGCAGAGAGGCAGGCAGAGAGAGAGGGGGAAAGCAGGCTCCCCACTGAGCAGAGAGCCCGATGTGAGCCTCAATCCCAGGACGCTGAGATCATGACCCGAGCCGAAGGCAGAGGCTTTAATCCACTGAGCCACCCAGGCGCCCCATCCCCACATTTGACATTTTGGCAGCTAGCCTTCTGAAAAAGTACAGATAGCACACTCAAGCCCTCCAGGAAAGCAGAACACTGTAAGGCTAATGAATAAATCTGGTTTTATTGAAAATTTGTCTGCATTTTAATAAAATGGAAAGTAATCGTCATTTTTAAACCACCCACTTTTGTGCTTTCCGGGGACCAGGAATGGAAAGGTAAGATTAAAAAAAGAGTTCCTTAGGAGTGTGCAAGTTGAATGTGACAAAGTCTCAGAACTGAATGAAGACTCTGGACCAAGGGTGTGCCTGGAGCCTTCTAAAACTAGAGTCCACAGGGACTCTGGGACCTTCAGGCTGGAACCCTCAGCAAGTGGTGTTAAGTGATAATGGCAACCCGATGTTACCTTGTCAGTGAGTTAATTCTCCTGAATTATAGCATTCAGGAATCAAGGAAAAGGCTGCCTTTTCCTACATGAACTCCTTAAAATTCCAGCTCTCCCCAGCTTGCTGTGCCAATGTATCAGTTTTCCTTATCTAAAGGAAATCCAGCCTTGGGTTATGTGTGGTTTGAGACTGATAGTATTCCTCCTTTACAAAGATAAAATTTCCCCGTAGCACCTGATTTCGGCCTGTTTGTTCTTGTGTCTGTTTCCACTACCTAAAAAGGATGAGGCTTGTCATCTAATCCATTCTGCCACTTTTCCTTTCAGCCATTTATGTTGTGTTTGGTTTCGAGTCAGAGGATACTTTCCTGCTCTTTTTACATGAGGTGAAATAGAAGCTCAGAAAAGTAAAGCCTTGTCACCGGAGACCGCTGCGTCAGTTCATTACCTATCTACTTTTAATCCCGGTGTTCTTTCTTAAATTTTGACATCTTGTGTATCACTCAGAGTCTCAGAAAAAAGAAATTTCTCCAGAAGGGTGCAAAGTATAGGCTTTAATAAAGAGAAGGTTTACAAAGGTATGAGAAAATTTAAAAATCCCTGCTCAGCGGGGAGCCTGCTTCCCCCTCTCTCTCTCTGCCTGCCTCTCTGCCTCCTTGTGATCTCTCTCCCTCTGTGAAATAAATAAATAAAATCTTTTAAAAAAAAAGAAAAGAAAATTTAAAAAATAGTCTATGAATGGTGAAGCATCCAGAAATTAGCAATGGAACTTGCTAATGGGAAGGCATTATTACCCCCAGCAGTGAAGAGACCTGGGGAGAAGACATCAATGTTGTTGTTGTCAGAGCTCACGGAGACTTGGAGCTGAGGAGAGGAAGACTCCCAGCAGGAGGTACAGTGTGGTAGGACATAGCTACCGCCAGACATGGGACATCAAAATAAGTGGTCTCCCCCTTCCTCTGATCTCCCGCTGCTGTTCAGCCAGGAAAAGAGCCCAAGTGATTTCTTCCTAAGATGTTAGCTTCCAGAAGCCATGAGCACAGAGTAGACCTAGGGGTTAGGGCTGAAGGGTGAGAAAAAGGAGAATAACCAGCACACTTCACGTAGGCATATTTGTGAGTTAATGACTCTATTTTGGAAGGGATAATTGATTCATACCACTATAGATATGATCATTCCCATTAAAAATGTCAGCTTAATAGTTAGCTTGAAATTTCATCCTTGCACAATCTCACTTATAAAAAGAGCATATGATCTCAAACACTCCTAAAAACTCTAAGACTCTTGTTTTCTGGCCAATCATCTAGCATCGGTAATTCAAGTTGATAAGCCATGTGCTTTCTGAAGTGTGAGCCTTTCTAGGAGAGTCTATGTGGACCACATGAAAAATGTCATTGCTGTTTCCCACAAGAGGCTCCGTAGAAAAAGCTGGAGAGAGATCTGAGCGTGTGATCAACACGACACAACCCAAATGGTGAAGTAACACTTTTCTTCAGCACTCAGTCACTGAGTCAGACACAGCCCTCACAGCACTGTTCCAAGTACAAAAATCATCTTCACATCTCATCAAAAAGGAATATTGTTCCTGACTTCTCTACATCCTGCTGGTCTAGAGCACTATTTATCAACACTCTCTATCCCATGTCTCTAACAGTGCTTTTTCATTTCTCTCCTGCACATTTCCCTGAACCAAAAGGACTAAGGTGCTTCATTGTCTGTAATTTGTGTTACTAATAGAATTAGGATATCGAACATGCGTGTTCAAATACCCACGAACTCTCAGATTCTGATATGATCTTCAACCATTCCCAGGAAAAATATTCCATCCAGTAAATTAAAATCATGGAATTAGAGTTCTTGGGCCCAACAGGGGACAGCACTCAGACTGAAGATATCTAGATTATATTTGGATAACCCAATTTTCTCCTCAAGTATTTCCAGCAATCCAGACAGAGGAGTTTCCTTTCCCCTGGCTTTCCATGATTCGATCTAGGCTGAGTTTGTCACAAACATATATCTGGTAGAGCTGTTGGCCCCAACAGTCTTCATAAAAGTAAGACAGAGTCTTTCTTGGCCAGTCCCACCCATACAATATGGCACTTGCCCTGTGGAATTCATGTCGACAAGAATGTGACAATTGAAGTAGAGCGCTTGGCTGAGCTGTGATCTTAATAAGACAGGCTTCTGAGTCTTCCGTCACTCCTCTTCTTACTTAGCCTTTTGCAATTCCATTCACCTTCTTTCCATGATATCTGGTGTCTCCAGATGTTCTTTCCCATTTCCCTGATTAAACCTTTTATCCAAAATTGATTTGCCCTAGAATATAGATCAATAATGACAACTTAAAGTGTTCCCCATGGCACCTGCCCCACATACACACACATACATACAAAAAATAGGCCTTGAATATAAGCAGTAATCAAGTCAGACATGCAAGGAGCAAGCCAAGCACCTGTGGAGACTGAGATGGATCTCAGGAAAAAAAAGAAAAAAAAAGGTTTGACATCAAATTCCCTAAGTTTCTGATCACCACTCAGCCTTGACCCAACTTTTGGTTATCCCCCCTAAAATTCTGAGATCCTTCTGTACCTCTACCAGATCCAGATGCCAGCCTCCTTTTCTTTCTTTTTTCCTTCCTTCCTTCCTTCCTTCCTTCCTTCCTTCCTTCCTTCCTCCCTTCCTTCTTTCGTCGTCCCTTCCTCCCTTCCCTCCTCCCTTCCTTCCTTTCCTTCTTTCCTCCCTCCCTCCCTTCCTTCCTCCCTCTCTCCTTCCGTCCTCCCTTCCTCCATCCTTTCCTTCCTCCCTCCCTCCCTCTTTCTTTTCTTTCTTTCTTTCTTTCTTTCTTCCTTCCTTTTCTTTCTTTCTTTCCTTCCTTCTTTTCTTTTCTTTCTTTCTTTCAGATTTTATTTATTTGATAAACAGAGACACACAGAGAGAGAGAGAGAGAGAGAGAGGGAACACAAGCAGGGGGAGTGGGAGAGGGAGAAGCANCTTCCTTCTTTTCTTTTCTTTTCTTTTCTTTTCTTTCTTTCTTTCAGATTTTATTTATTTGATAAACAGAGACACAGAGAGAGAGAGAGAGAGAGAGAGAGGGAACACAAGCAGGGGGAGTGGGAGAGGGAGAAGCAAGCTTCCCACCGAGCAGAGAGTCCAATGCAGGGCTTGATCCCAGGGTCCTGGGATCATGAGCTGAGCTAAAGGCAGACACTTAACAACTGAACCAACCAGCCCCCCCCCTTTTTTTTAATAGAACAGCTTTATTGAGACACAATTCACCCACTTAAAGTGTTCAGTTCTGTGGTTTTTCTATAGTTAGTAATACTGTCTTTGTGTATGGTGTGGTATATTTTTTGGTATATTCTCAAAAAAGTTGCACCATGTTACATTCTTATCATCCAGTGTGTGATGGTTCTGATTTCTCCACATGCCTCCTAACATTTGTTATTATCTCTTTTTAATTATAAACATCTTAATGAGGGTGAAGTGGCATCCCATTGTGGTTTTGATTTGCATTTCCCTGATGAGTAATGATGTTGAGCACCATTTCATTCGCTAAATGGTCATTTTTATACCTTCTTCAGTAAAATATCCAAAAAGATTTTATGCCCATTTTTAATGGGGTTATAGATCTTTTCATTGCTTAGATGTAAGAGTTTTTTCTACATACATCTATAAGTCACTTATCAAATATATGGTCTGCAAATATTTTCTTGAATACTGTGCATTGTCTCCTTGCTTCCTTGATATATAATTTAAAGCACAAAAAGTTTTAATTTTGATGAACTCCAACATATCTATTTATTTATTTTGTTGCTTTTGTTCACTTCTAAGAAGGTTTTATCTAAAGTAGTATCAAAGTGATTTAGTCCTATACTGAACTTCAAAAATGTTTATAATTTTACCTCTTACATTTAGTCCTATGATCCACTTTGAGTTAATTTTTGTGTATGGTATAAGAAAGGAAACTATTTGCATATGGATATCCAGGAGTCTCGACACCATTTATTGAAAAGACTGTCCCTTTTGCATTGAATTATCTGGGTACCCTTGTGGAAAATCAACATAAATATAAGGGTTTATTTATAGACTCTTATTTTCATTCTATTGTTCTATTTATCTACTCTTATGCCTGACCAGACTGTCTTGAATATTATAGCTTTGTAGTAAGTTTTGAAATCAGGAAGTTTTGGTCCTCCAACTTTATGATTCTTTTTCAAGGTTGTTTTAGCTGTTCTAGATTCCTTGAACTTCCGTATTAATTCTAGGAGCATCTTGTCAATTTCTGCAAAGAAGCCACCTGGGATTTTGATAAAGGTTGTGTTGAATTTGTAAATCGATCTGAAGAGAATTCCCATCTCAACAATATTAAGTTATCAAATCCTTGAATATGGGATGTCTCTGTACTTAATTAGGACCTCTTCAACTTCTCTCAATATTTTCTTTTGTTTTCAGACTATGTTTTGTATTTCTTTTGTCAAACTTATTCCCATTTTATTCTTTTTGGATGCTGTTATAAATGGATTTTTTTCATCTTAATTTTCAGATTACTCACTAGTATACAGAAGCTCAGCTGATTATGGTATATTGATCCTGTATCTTGCAAGCTTCCTCATCTCATTTACCAGTTCTCATAGTTTATAGTAGATTTCTTGAGATTCTCTATGCATAACATCATCATCTGCAAATTAGATAAAATTTTACTTCTTCCTAATTTGGAAATCTTTTATTTCTTTTTCTTTCCTAAATTCTTTGCCTAGAATCTCTAAAATAATGTGAATGAAAGTGGCAAGAGTGATCATCTTTGTCTTGTTCCTGATCTTTGGGTACAGATAGAGTCAGTCTACCACCATTAAGTCTGATTTTAGCAGTGAGGTTTTTTTGTAAATTCCTTTGTCAAATTGAGGAAGTTTCCTTCTATTCCAAGTTTGTTGAATGTTTTTATCCTGAAGTAGTATTGAGTTTTGTCGAATGCTTTTTCTGGGTCTATGGAAGTGATTGTGTGGTTTTAGGTTCTTTATTCTGTTGATGTGGTATATTACATCAATTGATTTTCAACTGTTAAATCATAAACTGCATTCCTGGGATAAATCCTATTTGGCCATGGCGTGTAATTCTTTTTATATGCTCCTGAATTTGGTTTGCTGGTATTTTGCTAGTATTATGTTGGATATTTTGGCTTGTATATTCATAAAAGATACTGGTTTTGTATAAAACCATAAACGACAGTGTTTTGTTTTCCATTGATATCTTTGTCTGGTTTTGCTATCAGCATAATACCAGACTCATATAATGAATTTGGAACGTTATCTTCTCTTCTTTTTTCTGGAAGAATTTATTAAAATTGTTATTGATTCTTCTTTAAATGTTTGATAGAGTTTACCAGTGAAGAAATCTGTGCGTGGTACTTCCTTTGGGGTAGTTTTTGATTTTTAATTCAATCTCTTCACTTGCTATAGATCTATTCAGATTCTTTCTTGAGTCTGTTTGGATAGCTTGCACACTTTGAAATTTATCCATTTCATCTAAATTAATTCATTAACATGAAGTTGTTCATATAATTCTTTTAATTTCTTAAAGTCAGAAGTAATAGCCTTCTTTCATTCCTGATTTCTTCAATTTGAGTCTTTATTTTTTTCTTGATCAGTCTAGCTAAAGATTTGTATATTTTGTTTATCTTCTCAAAGAATCAAGTTTTGGTGTTGTTGATTTTCTCTCCTGCTATTTTCTATGCTCTATTTTTTTAAAGATTTTATTTATTTATTTTAGAGAGGGAGAGAGAGAGCATGTGCAAGCGGAGAGAGGGGCAGACGAGAGGGAGAGAGAGGAACCCAAGCAGACTCAATGCTGAGCACGGAGCCCAACATGGGGCTTGATTCCACAACCCTGAGCTCAAGACCTGTGTCAGAACTAAGAGTCAGAAGCTTTGGGTGCCTGGGTGGTTCAGTTGTTATGTGTCTGCCTTCAGCTCAGGTCATGATCTCAGGGTCCAGGGATTGGGATTGAGGGCCACACCAGTGAAACTTTCTTTTCACCAGCATTATCAGATTCCTGGTATATCTGTAACCCCTGTTTATGCATATCTGCTTTATCTCCAGAGATTTTTAAATCCCACTAATGAATAAATTGTTCTTTACAATTTACAACATGTTACCAGGGCTTTAAAAAACTGATTGCCAATAGTCTAGGTTAAAGTAATGTGTATAAGCTCATGTCCTCCACCATTACTTAATATGAATTTAGTTTACAGGTTGTTGGAAAATAATTTCAATAAATTGAGAGTATATCACAATGATTCAGAGTTTGTGCTCTAAATTAGAGATTCCTGAATTCCAGTCCCTCATTTGTTGTTTACTAGCTCTGTGACCCTGAGTATATTACTTAATTTTTTCAAATGTCTGTCCAGATATCCATTATATAATAAATTGTATATAATGTAATAGTAGATTGTGATAACAGTAATTGCTAAAAATGTTCTTGAGCATTCACCATGTGGCATGAACTGATCTAAGTGCTGGCCATGTATTAGCTCATTTAATGCCTGTTGTATGTTTGGTACTATGGTGATACATGGTAAAACAATAAATGTTTGATATTATTAATAATGTTAATGAATTAACTTAAATGTTGACTACTCATTAAAAATCAGTACTAAAACAAAGATCTATCAGTTTCTATCAATAGTAAAGACTACCTTAGCCTTTATGGAATGTAAACTTTCTACATACTACTTGTTTTCCACTATGTTGAAGGAATAACAAGGCCACATTTTACAAAAGATATTTGAATTAGCACGATGCTTGAGCGTGATAAAAGGGAAGTCTTTTCTTTTTTGACTTAGCACAAACATAACCTTCTTCAAGAAAATTCCTTCCCACTAATCTCCCACTGCCCCTCACCCACCCTGCCAATCTGGTTCAGCTGTTATCATCTTATCACACTCAATTTTAATAATCTCTTTATTAGATTTCACTGAAGAATTCATATACAAGTGCTTAGTTATTTTCAGTGCACTAGTAACCAAAGATTTAGTGAGAAGTTGGGCCAACTTTTTAGGAAGTTTCTCCCTATCCATATTCCAGGAAGAGACTTTGGGTTTCACATGGAAAGTACTCAGTGGTTAGGGCTGTTTGCCCACAAGAATCAAAACCCCAAACAAAACCCATATGAAGCTTCTGTGTCCAGGATGTCTGGGTGACCCCCTGGGCCAGCTGCATGCCACAGTATATCAAAGGGTGTTTTGACTCCTGGTTGACATATGTTGTTGTTTTTCATTCAATTCTAAAAGAGTAGAATATTGTCAGTGTTTGAGGAGATGGCCAAGAGGCATGCATTCTGTTCACAAATAAATTATTAAACTCTAAATTTGTTGAAGTGATTTTCTGGACATACACTTTTTTATCTGCAGATCAGAATATTTACACATTGGATATGCTGGAAGTCCAAAGAATAATTCAGTCAACAAATCACTTAATGGACAGCCCAATTTGAGGAAGTTCTCAAAATACTCAAGATAAAGTCACAGTAAAAAATTAGATTGCATCCAGTTTGGATAGTAAATGTAATTAAGCCCTTGATGTCATTGTCTGAATTGATAAGTCTTTTAAGGTATTTCCACTAGTAACAAGACCTATCATTTCTTGAACAAAGTGTGTTTGGCTAACATGATGGTATCTAATCCTTACATCAATTCTGAAGACAGTTATTGACCTCACTGACAGTCCTTTAAATTTAAGATAGATTTCTGCTAAGAAAGATGCCACGACAAAGAGAATTCTGCTAAATAGCTGATTAACTTGAGGACAGAAGAGGAATTCCCAGTCAGCCCCAATTTAGACATAGTATAAAAGAATGTTTGTGCAAAAAGCTACATTTTTTCCTGGTACATTCCCTCCCTTATAACAGCTTGCTGGTATCCCACTCATTATAATGAATGACAGAACATCCACATGGAAATAAGCCCTGTATCAAATGCTGAAAAAACAATTCCACCCATTTAAGAATTTCCACTAGATTAAAAGTAAATTAGTACATATCAAGTGTTTGTGCATGTATTACCTCTGATACAACATTACAAAGGAGATATAGTCATTTTATAGATTAGAAAAGCAAAGTTCAGAGAAATTGAATTAGTTTCCCAAAGAAGCTAGTTAAGTGGTAAAGTCCAGACTTGCATCCAGGTCTTCCTGGCTCTGGAGCCTTTCTTTTTCCATTACTGCACTGCCAAGCCTTGGGTGAGTTGCTTTCCCTTCCTATTTTATTCTTAAAATGTAACTCTTGGCTTCACAACCTAAAAACACAATGTTATTTAAGAAAGACATAATTCCAATAACTTTAAAAATTATGAAACTCTCCTCATTAACAAATTCTGATAGAAGTTAAAAGAAAATTATTCCCAAAGTTTCCCTGTTTCATGCAGCCCTACCGTGTTCCTCCTCCACATTCTTCCATCTGGTTAAGTCAAGGCAGGGAACATTAAATTCCTGTGGTGTAAGAGCTTTACTAAAACCCCTTACAATAGCTTTCACCATGATCCCGAAGAAGCAATGAGAAATCCAATCACTACATTAAAACCAATTTACTGGAGGTATTGTGAGAAGAGAGACAGCATTTATTTTTAGTGACTGATGTGCTAGACACCTTCACATAATTAACTCCTCTCACTCAATTGGGAAGAGTACTGAAAATAGGGACTATAAGCTATCAACATGTAAAAGGAGAAACAGGTGTTAAAACTTCACATGATGGAATGGAAATTGAAGGGAAAGTAAGAAAGCTTTGGCTGGAAAGTGAACTGAACCACCCTTGCATGAGCTGGAATAACTACTGGGGAACTCTCTAAATACCTTCTCACAGGACTTGTATCTGGCTTTGTTATTTTCATTTTTTTTAAAGATTGATTTATTTAAGAGAAAGTGAGTGAGAGAGAGAGAGAGAGAGAGAGAGAGCGCAAGCACGTGCATGTTGGGAGGAGGGGCAGAGGGAGAAGCTGACTCCCCACTGAGCAGGGAGTCCAACCCTGAGCTGCTTCCCAGGACCCCAGGATCATGACTTGAGCCCAAGGCAGACGCTCAACCTACTGAACCACCCAGGCGCCTCTGGCCTAATTTTTTAATATGGTCAGAAATATAACAAATATTGGTATTAATGTTCCTGCAACTCTAAAGATAGCATAAGGCCCAAGTTTTCAGAACTTTGGAATCAGAGAGGTAAACTAACTTCTTAAGATAACAGTGAGAAAGCACCCACAGTAAGTCTCAAACCCAGGTCTATCGGAGAGCAAAGTTTGCACTCTTAACTGCATCATGACTTAAGAGACGAAACTCTGACGACACCACCACAGGTAAGGACAGCACAGCGTAGGAGAAAGGCATAGAGTGGAAGCCTCCTCTCCTTTCTAACTGTATGACCTTTAGCAGTAGTTTAACTTTCTGAAAGTTTTTTTTTTTCTCATTTGTACAATGGGGATAATAATACTTTCAAGAATGTCAAAGTCAAAGCACTTAGCCTCATGCCAGGCACAAAAGAGCTTACATGTCTGTTTGATTTCCTGTCTTTAAAACATCCATGGAAAATATTTCATAACTTCATAGAAGGTCTCTTAAAATCTAACTTAATATGTCCTTGCATCAATTACATTTTGTGTTCTGTTCTAAGATTAATATTGCTAGATGAGAAACTAAGAAATGAAAGGCTGAGGAAAACGAAATACACATTGTAAGAAAATGTAAAGTATATACAGAAGAAAAATGTGTAAATTCTCTTTGTTAGTTGAGCTCCACACAAATGAATTGACCTTAAACAACATGTTTTAGTAGCTTCTGCCTTGAGGTATATAAACAGCAGAAATTTAAATTGATAAATATCTCACATCTGCTTTGTCTTGGCAATCCTGGGAAACATTCTGATTAAAGGTATTTCCCATTTTATATGCTTGGCTATCCTATTTGGAGTAACTTTAGGTACGATCAAAAGCTCCAATGACTGACGACAGTTATATCAACAAAACATCAATTTCATAGCAAACACCATTGTCTAACCATCCTATGAGGTATCGGTTCTGGAGGGAGTGGTTTGGATAAAAGAGTTCTTTTTAATGAAAGAAGATAAAAACATCCTTTCTTCTCTGTGGCATTTCCTGAGCACCTGAGGCTTTTTGAATTAATAACTCAGTGAGACTTTGGAACAATCTCTGTTTCTTATTTTCCAGTTATCAACCTTGAAGAAGACTACAGGAAATGTTTCCTATAATCTAGCCAGTTATTTACTCTTTATTGTTCACGTTGCCTTGAATTCATAAGTATAGGTGTTGGTTCAAAACATCAGGAGATTCCCAGGTAAAATCCGAAACTGGCCCCTGGCAGAGGTCAAGGAGATAGCGAAGAGAGAGGCAGATCACTCCCGATTGGTAGATGGCAGATTTAATAAGCAAGAGAGCTTGTTTATAAGGCTTGTCTCAGGCAGCCACAAGACAGGTAGATTTTTGCATTTTGGCATTTTCTAAGTCCAGTACAATGTGGCACACTCCTAGGACCATGGCCAAGCTATCTAAGATAGTGTCAATCCTGGGCACAGATGCATGGATGGACAGTAATACTTGTTGAATTCTTAGTAGTCCACAATCTTCTGTCATGAGCTATCTGACCTTATTACCAGCAATACCAGGCTGTTGAAAGCACAATGGGAAGGAAGTACAATACCCACTTGGTTCCATTCTCCTATTTCCTTATGTCCCTCAGGTAATTTATATTATTTGACGGTTGTCATTCTTACTGGTTCCCACTTGGCATTTCTCCTTAGCACTGGTTTGATGACTGTAACCCTGAGATAGAATTCACCTACACAGATGTTCAGAGTTTGACCTTATAAAGTGTCCACTTCCACTGTTTCCCTGGTATTGAAAAGATATGATACTCTCTTATAGAAGAGAATGTCCAAATTGCCTTGTCAAAGGAAACTTCCTACCCATAATCCTAACCATCAATACTACTAAGAGGGTCAGAAAACATCTGAGGGTGACCATGTTTTAGAGTACATTCAGCTCTAGTAACAATGAGAACCGTCACCATTTGTTTATCTCTGGGATATCAGTGAATAGTGAGCTCAACAGAAGCCTCTGATTGCCTCCCACAGCCCTCACCTGCAGGCAATCTTGCAGGGGTGGCCCCACCCCTGAGAGGACTGGATCCCTGAGGCCCCTGCTGGAGCTGATGGGGCATAAGGGATAGTAGGGGCAGGTGGGGTAGGTCTGAACTGCTGTCCATTTTCAAGGCTTTCCATAGGCTGGCTAATACATTATTAGGTTTTCAGTCTGTCTTTTCAAGTGAGATCTTGGCAGCAATAAAGTCAAACCACATTTGCTTCTGGGTTACTTTTTGACTTTACAATTGATTGAAATAAACTTTTGACTTTTCAAGCTCCCTCCCTGTCTTGGGTTTTTCCCACAAGTATTCCAATTCCCAGGATTTGTCAGTTTCCCCCAGATCAGTAATGGACAGCTCAGTATCATAAATGTCTTGTCCCACAACTAGGTTCAGCATAGGTATCAGCATCCATACCAGGTACAAGGGCAGGCTGGATCATCATGGCTTTCCTTCCTACAGTGAATGTGACCCAATCTGGGCCTTCAAAGCCATGGGCATAGATGATCTGTCTCACTCCCTACTCCCTAGAAATTTGTTGTACCTCCTCCAGAGATTTCTGGGTTCACAGGTACCCAGGGAGAAGAGAAACCCCCTCATTGGGCCAAGCCTCCCTGCAGATCAGAATAATCCAATCTATACAGTAGTGAGTGCCTTGAACCCCTTAAGCACAGGTATTATTGGAGGGGATGGTGTAAGTTGCTCATTTTCTCTGCTTCCTGCTTAGTCAGAAAAATGCCACTGCCTCCCATCACACCCACCACTACCACCCCACCCA
>LNAC01001461.1:16920-181878 GCA_002007465.1 Ailurus styani
ACCCCTACTCCCCACCTTCACAGCTGCACTAAGGACAGCTGGATACTTCCCCTGGCCTTTTTCTGGAACTTAGCAGCTATAACAATAAGCTCTGTGGGAGTATATTCTCTCATAATGAACTGGGGGCTGCCCTACTGACTGGGGTCACTGTTGCTGTGTTTTGCTTTTTTTTTTGTCTTAGGAGTCAGACAGCGTGGGGTGTTCATCCATTCCACTGTCAATCACCACAGCATCCTCTGTTTTGTTCTCCTCACTTTCCCAGGAATTCTACCTCTTCATGTCCCAGTGAGGCTTTGTCACCAGTGTTCCACCTTCATCCACAGCAGCTTGCAACCTCCTACTTTTGCAGAATGACATGCTAAGTTTGCCAAGTTATTATCCTGCTCTCTTACCTCATTGGTCAGCCCCAAAGCCAACAGAGTTTCGGACAACCTCACATCCTTCTCTAATCTCAGCTCTACTTCCAACTTTCTAGCTCAAACTTCGGCTCTAACTGCACACGGATGTGCAGCCAAACTGTCCACAGTAAAGCCCAGCCCCCCATGGCAGCCATGGGTTTCTCTTTGCTACAGTGCCTCCCCCCATGCACAGTTCCTCCAACAAGTGCATTAGACCAGCCAGCATGTTCAGGGTGTCCCTGCAGTCTCACACTCTTGGCCACAAATATGTAACATATGGGCCACCCTTTCCCAATAGAGGTCAATGATCAACACAGGATTTCCCTCATGGATGTCTCTCTCCCAACACCCATCTGTCCTAGCTGGCTCAGCAACTATTGGTTTAAAACCTTGGGAGCTTCCCTAGTGAAATTGGCCCCTATACAAAGAGGACAAGGGGAAAACAGAGAAAGAGGCAGACCACTCCAGATTGGTAGCTGGCAGCTTCAATAAGCAAGGGAACTTGCAAGGCTTGTGTTGGGTGCCTACAAGACAAGTAGATATCCCCATCCACCCACCATAATCTTCACAAAGTATATACAGAGGTCTTAACTGTGTTCACTCTTGTATTTAGTCCAGATGTCCCAACAACACCTTACTCTCTCAAGGCTGTATCCTTGAAACATCTCCTAGTGTGGGAATGGGAAGGGCAGAGATGAGGAGAGCCTCTGGTTGCTCAAGTCCAGCTCATAGGGCAACTGGTGGTCATGTTCTCTTTATGTCCTCCTCCAACAGTAGTATAGTACCATGAAAAGAAGCACAATTGTATAACAGCCCAAAGTAAGGAATAATCAAGACTTTTTATCACTGGTGGCTCCTACAGAGGGTGGGAGGGAAAAACACTGCTCTACAACAAAGTGGACATGTAGTTCAATTACACACGAATTATTCAATCTTCAAACAGTATTTTGAAGATTCAAATAGAATCTGGTGTGTCAAGGAAAATACTTTATTCCACCCGAAGTTATTCATTCAATAAATATTTTTTGAACACCACCTAAATACCAGCACTTTGGTGGCTGCTAGGAACACAACAGTGAAAAAAATATATATATGGTCTCTGCCATATTGCAGGAATCTTGAACTTGAGAAGTGATAAGACAGGTATCCCAAAGAAAGTGATTATTTCAGCATCAAATTAAAGAATTAAAAGATTAAATGATGTGACCAAATGAAGACAGCATGTTCCAGGGAAAGGAAATAGCACCCGTGAAGGCTCAAAATAATGGAGGGGCCAGGCAGGAAGTCCAGCATTGTCAGAGAAAATCAAATGAGATAAGTGAGGTATCATGATGTCAAGTGAAGTATCATGAGCTCTAGAAAGAGCTCAAGTCCTTAATGAGTAATGATTATTGATCAGGTTTCTGAACTAGACACCACTAAAAATTCTTAAGAAATGTAGCGATGTGACCAGATTTGCATTCTTAACAATCATTTTGGCTGCCAAGCTGTAAGAAAAATGGATTGGAGTGAAGGAAGAGTGGCTGGAAAGAGACCAGATAGAAAACTTCTGAGGAATCCAAACGAGTCAATGGGGCTTAGAGGGAGAGAATGGCAGCAGGGAGACAGAGAGGTGAACAGTTGAAAGATGCTTAGGAAATAGAATCAAAAGCATTTAGTGATTGATGGGATGTAGGAAGTGAGGGAAAGAAAAGTCATGTTACTTATCACATTTCTGACTTAAACAATTGAAAGAGTTTCACTCACAAAGAAAAGAAATTTGTCGTGTAGAAAAAAACTGGTGTGGACAAAGGGGTGAGGGATTTCACTTTGTTCATACTGAATTTGAAATGCCTGGTAAAACGTCCAACTGGAGATGTACCAAGGCAGTTGGATATATATGCGTAAATATTCAAAAGAAAGGACTGGGCTAGAAATATAGTTTTGGCATAAAAAGCGTATCCAAAGCCAAAGACAGAAAGTGTAAAAGTTTCCCATTCTGGCTGATCATTATGACTCACATGAAGAATATATTTAAAATACACATATTCTGGGGTCTCCATCTCTAACATGTTGACTCACTCTGGGATCTGAAGACTTATTTGAGGGGGGCCAATGCTACAGGAGAAGAGACCCTTTAAGAGACAATTTATTATAGTCATGACAAGAAATCCCGAGGGTCTAAAATTGAGTAGTAACAATTGAGTCATAAGGGTGAATCAGATATATGTAGGAGTTCACTCAGCTAGTCTTCACTGATTAGATGTGAGAAATGAAGGAAGGAGAGCTTAAGGTTATTCTCAAATTTCTGGCCTGAGGAACTTGGTAGTAGGAGAGTGGAGGGGACAATAGAGGAAATCATTTTATGGAGAGATATGTTGAAGTTTGGACACTGTATCAAAGACTGAAGCCTTGAGTTGACCCTCAGTGTTCCTTTCCTCTCTCACGTAGTAATAGAGTAGCTAATTTTCGTTTGGGACATGGCCACCCAAAATAAAGGTAACAGTTCACACTTACAGCTAGATATAGCCAAATGACTAAGTTCTAGCTAATGGTATGCTATGTTGTTGTAAGTTATGTTTGCAACTTCCAGGAAGTGTACTTAAATGGAAGGGCAGGGAGGGGGTTTCCATCCTTTCTCCTTCCTACAGGGGAATATGGACTACATACCCAGAGCTCTATTAACAATCTTGGATCCTCAGTTTAACTGGGCCATGGAAACCACAAAAGGAAGAGCAGCAAGATAGAAAGAGCCTGGGTCTTTGACTTTTTAAACATGAGAAATAAAGATATCACTACTTGTTTAGGCTACTGTTATTTTGTGACTTTCTGGTGGTCATAGCTGAATTCTAATCCTAGTAAATATCAAATGTGTTAATTTTGAGTTGTCTGTAGAACTTCAAGGAGGGATGTACTGTTGGATGTATTGATATAGAACCAGGTAAGACATCAGCATTGGAGACAGTCTCTAAGTGACCACACATGGGTCATTCCTTGAAAGTAAGTCCTTGTGATTTTTCCAATAGCCTTCAGCAGCCAGATCAAAGAGTGAAAAGTTAATAAGCATTCACTTAGACATTCACATTTAAATTCATTTTCTAACCACAAGTATAGAGTGAGTTAGAGATTAATGTTAATTTGTACTTAAAGGATTGTCTTTGAAAATAAAAGATTTACCACAGCTATTCTTTATATAATTGGCTACTCTTTATAGGGCACTCAAACCATATGAGGGTAGTATAATCAAACCCCTTTTATTAGGGAGAAATTACAACTGAAACCAAATGCGGACATAACCTAATGTGCCAAATACAGTACAATGTATGTTAAAAATCATAAATACTTAGGAACAATTACATTAACCTTATTTGTACAAAAATTAAACACAAGCTTGAGCAACCCGATAGGCAGCATAATTCTTTACAGACTCAAAGTAGACGCTCACAAATCTGAGAAAATATACATGCAGCCACCTGTCAAACTTTAAAAATTTGTTAATCCCACTGTACAAAATATTCTCGTAAGAATATTTGGAAATTTACTATCTCTGTATGTGCTGTTTTTAGATTTTGAAATATCTCCCACAGTAGACCTCATTAGAAGCTACACCCCCTTCCCACTTTTCAGACTAGTTTCTTAAAAATAAGAACCCTACCTTCCAATATAAATTATAGAAAGTGAATTTCTTATAATACTTTTAAATTTAAAGGGCTAGAATAAATGTTTCAGGTTGTGCTATGTTCCCTCCAAAGTAAGTTTGAATAAATAAACCAGCACTGACATATTACCATTAGTTTTTAAACCCAGGCTACCTGGCCTCTTCTCCTTATCACATGTCCATATTCACTCAATCAGGTATTATAAAAATAATTTTAACATAAGATTCACTGAACCTAAGGAGAAAATATACTATGAAAATAAAAATCATAACATTTATCTCAGCTAGATATTAATTTTTTTTTAGAATTTATTTATTTATTTGACAGAGAGAAAGATCACAAGCAGGCAGAGAGGCAAGCAGAGACAGAGGAGGAAGCAGGATCCCCGCCGAGCAAGGAGCCCAGTGCGGGGGCTCCATCCCAGGACCCCGAGATCATGACCTGAGCCGAAGGCAGAGGCTTTAACCCACTGAGCCACCCAGGCGCCCCTCAGCTAGATATTAATTCTGTGCTTATTCCCTGGTTAGACCTGTCTTCGCCCCTCATCCCCTCTCCCAGCACAGACTAGTAGGTAGTTAATTCAGTGCACTGTCAATGTCAAGAATCAAATGCATAGTGAGCCAGTAAGAGAAGATGGAATTCCTTTGTGCCCTAAACTCATGTGGTCTTGGGACTCAGCATCAGAAACCCAAATGAATTAGAAAATTAATCGGAATAAATTCATAGAACTGTAAGGCCCAGAAAGTAAGTGTTCCCAGGAAGGGAGGGAGGAGCATCTGATAATAAAACTGGGTTAAGAACCACAAGACCTAGAGTCTTAGTTTTGTTCTGAACTAATTAGCTGAGTCTGTTTCCTTCTCCATAAAGCAAAGAATTGAACTGGGATGATCTCAGTGGTCTCTTCTAACTTTAAAAATGTAGGTTACAGAAGGGAGGGGGTGGGGGATGGGGTAACTAGGTGATGGGTATTAAGGAGGGCACATGTGGTTACGAGCACTAGTTTGTTAAACGCAACTAACTAATGAATCGTTAAACACCACATCAAAAACTAATGATGTTCTTACTATATGCTGGCTAAGTGAACATAGTAATAAAAAATAAATAAATAAGGTGCTGGGGAATTACAGGTGAATGCTATGATTTTATCACTAGGTATTCATTTAATGTCGTTTCCTTTTGATCTTGGTCTCCAGGAAGTATTTAACTCAGATGTTTTGCTCTGTAGCAAATTTTTTTATCACTACCTCTCTCCTTCCATTGATGTTGGTTCTTTCAAACCAACTTTTGAATTGTTTCCTTTGCTATTTAGAATGAAGTTACTGAATTCATCAAAGTGCAAAAGGAAATTTTTACATTTAGGAAATATTAGGAAATTTTAAAAACTAAATGTGAAAATTTCCATTAAGGAATTTTCCTTTTTGCATTAAACATGTTATTGGATAAAATATGGTATAGGATGGTGATTAAATCAAAATCATGTGGGTTGTTAAAGATTATTTGGTTGTTTGGGGTCTCCTAGGATACCTCGTTGTTTTTCCACCAACCCTCACATCCTCTACATTCCCAATAAAGCCTTTGGAATCTGCTGAGCTTTTTAAGGCTCTCAACATTCTCTATGACTTCACTGTATCATTAAAAATCTAAAGTTATTTAGCATAATTTAATAGTATTAGCAAGATTTGTAACCGTATCCAAGGATATAAACTTGTTTGTTGTGACAACCGCCTGCACACTCATAAAGGCCATTCAAAGAAAGAACATACCATGTCAAATTTTCAGTAGTTTTATTGAAAAACGCCTCTTTTGTTTCAGAAATAAATAATATAAGGCAGTGAAATTCACAATCTGCAGTTAAAATATAAAAGCAGCAATTCTATGTTCATAGTCTTGCAAACATTTTCCAACTGCTTTTGATAACTAAGAAACATTATGTTCTGAAAAAAAATAGTTCATACTAAATATACAACACAAACATGCAATTCCATCTCTGCAGAATAATCTGCAATTTGGCATAAATGTTAGTGTGTCTAAAACAAGGAGGTTTAAGGCAATATGGAACTGTATCCAGTTGATACAATAATTTCAACTACATGGCTTAAGGTTTGTGGTTGTTAAAGGAGATGTATAAGAGCATTCTATGCCCTAATGTATAACAGAAGATAGAAGAGGAAGATAAATAATTGCAATGGAGGTGTTTTTTGTGGGGGTTTTTCCTCCTTTCTGGTTTGAGGACGGGAATTACTTGAATCGTGGTGTAATTGAATTGCAAACAAGTATTGGAAAGATGAACTGCCCTCTCGAAATACACAGTAGTTCTGGGTTCCCGGACTTACTGCTTAACCTAAGAGGTTCAGTGAGGCTGCCCTTTGTGCTAACTAAAGGCACAAGGCACGTTCTCTCCTTGCAGCTTTTGCGAGCAAAGTATTTTGCAAGCAGTTCAAGGGCAAAGGCAAAAATGTCTACAAGACTGCGTGCAGCGAGCTAGGTGTCCTGCAGAAACAAGGTTCTCTACAGTCAGAAGGCGTACTCTTGGATGAAGCAACGCCGGAAGAAACAGCGCAGATAAGACGTCCACTGCTCTGACCTGTAAATGAAAATCCCAACACCTCCCCCCAGAGTGGCCGCGCGCTCTCAGGTTCACTGCTCGGGGCCGTGGGGCAGGGCGCGCCGCCAGCGCCCGCGGGGAGGCTGCTCGTCGCCAGGCTCGTCGGCGCCGCCGTAGTCCTCGTACTCGTCTGCCGTCCGCTCGGGCTCCACTGGCACGATGAAGGGCTCGCGCTCGGGCAGGTAGGCCCCGCCCTCGGGCACGTAGGGCTCTGTCCGATTCAACATTACAGTTATGGCATGATTTGGAAGGCACACACAGCAAAAGCTAAATCATCACCCGAGGTGATGGCACTCCAGTCTTAATCTCATCACTATAAATATAAGTTACAATGTTCTGATTACGCCCGTTTGCAGAGAGAATTTGGTGACGATCAAATAATGAAATGGCACTTTTTTTGACCTTCAAGGATCCAGCAGTAAATACAATCATTGCACAAGTACCTGGTAACGCTCAGAGGCGCGCCAAAGAACTGTAAACGCAGAAACCTAGATAGGATTTTGGCAAATCCCCAAGCAACTGTTCATGAGTTCAAACTCCTCAATTCAAATAACAATTTGGAAAGATGAGGAGGTAAGGGGAAGTTTTATTGGCTCCCAGAAACTGAACTGTGGAGGTGAAAATCAACTATCACCAGTTAATATACAGTACATGACATTTTCTGTGATTGTCTCTCCCACAGACTGAGTTACAGTCGGGGGGTAAAGGAACACCAGTGACTACAGCGAAACAGGAAGAGAAAAAGTGACTGTAAAACTTTGGTTTGAAAATTGGAGTTACAAAACCCAAATGAGAGTACATGTACAAAAAATAAGAATAATAAGACACATGCCCTGAATCAGACACATGGCTAACAAGCAAGAGATGAGGAGATTCCATTCGGTGTTATTTCGGCACAGAGCAAGCAGCAGGCTTTGATGCAAAAGCTTATTGTAGAATTGTTAAGTGATTTTAGTGGACAGGATCACATACAAATCATTTACAAGCCACAATTAGTTTATTATTTACATAAGACATTTCTCTTTAACCAGGTTAATTGTTTTTCTCAAAATGGCATAACCTCCGCTGGTTAGTAGTTTTATTATGTGCCTCTTTCACAATGAGGCTCCTCATGACTGTGGGTTTGAACTTTTTTCTTTTTTTAATAATATTTTTCTACATTATTACTGAAATGCATCAGGCTTATAAACTAACACCACTGCTTTTGTCTCATTCAAGTTAGTATAAAGAGTCTCCACCCTCCTTTATGATGTCCACCCGGTTCGTTAACCATATCTGTGGTGAAATTTCCATACAGACTCATTTCCTAATAAGCACGTGCGCAAACATCTCAGAAACAGGATTTTCATGTATTCAAACTGTAAGCAGCACTGGCGACTTAGAAAATTTGTTAGCCGGAACCTGAAACAGGTCAAAGATGATAGTTTTTAAAAGTTGAATTACTATGCAAAAAATATATATACACATCCAATCTAAGTATGTAATGGTTAAAATATATATATATATATCCATATATTTCCAGTTATTCATACATACCATAAGGTAGAGGGAAATAAAATTTATCTTAAAAAGAGTTAAGTTGTAGTTTTGTGAATGAGTTGCATGAGAAATTTGCATTAAAATTCATTATTAGTTTTGGTCATATGTAAGTATGCACATAAATATATAGATATATAGATATTTAGATATTCAACTACTCATGCACTATTTGCTAGTAGCCAACCATATCAAACAGCAGTATCATTTTTAAAACTTGCAAGATGCTTGAGGGTGCGCTGATGAAAAGGTCTCCACTGACCACAGCATGAGCTTCTTATTCCCAGATCAACATATCTCCCCTGTTCCCACAGCCCCAAAAACAGGCATAAGAGACCTGGCCTCTATAATGGTCAAACACTAGATCTGTCCTACCAACTCTTTGAAGAAAAATCAAGTCCCAGATTTTATGCACTTTAATACCATGGACAGCGTGAGACAGTGAATTATTTTCAGTTTCCTGCACCATGTTATCAAGTAGTTTGCCTAAACATTAGATTTCCAAAACAATTTTTTAGTATGTACTCTTGATATTCTACAATTATATTCAACAAATCCCTGTTCCCAATCTTTAGGTTTAAAAAAAACAAAAGCCATTTGATAGCATTCTCTGAACTCCCAAAAGAAATTAAGGAGAGGTTTATGATGTGATTTGGCAAATGTAGAAATACAGGAAGGAAGAACAAATAATTATTCAACTCCTAATAATGAAGTCATGTTTTAAGCTTTGAAAGAGAACAATGTTACTACATAATCAAAACACGTAACTGAAAGAGTTGATATCTTCGAGAAATCCTCAAATCAACCCTCCTTCAATCCTAGGGAACTTGATTTCCATAATGGTTCTTAATTCAGGTGAATTTGGGTTCCTACACCGGCAACAACATACCTGGATAGCCTTGTCCATTGTATGGGATGCTGGCACACTGCGATGAGTCACAGTATCCAGGAGGACCTGGGGGACCTCGGATACCTGAGTTACCAGGACGACCAGGGGGGCCGGGGGGACCCCTTGATCCTGTGGATCCTGGTGGACCTGTTCTGGATTCTCCCTGTGGACCTAGTACAGGGTTAAAACAAAGATTTCCCCTTTTGTTAAATACATCTCCTGAGGCAATCAACAATTCTCAAGACTAAATGATTCACTAGGGTATGGTAAGAAAATAGTTCCTTAAGAGATCACCAGAATGAACCAAAGTGTGGAACTTTCTTACCACTAATCCATCGAGAGTTAATGACAGAGATGACTACTTTAATGATCTTATCCAAAGAAAACTGAATTAAGCCAAACTAAAGCTATCAATGAGTTCCCCGGATGGCTCTCACTCTTACAGAGATAAAACTCTCTGTAAGAGACTGCCGGGAAAACATGGGAGTGCCTGCTCCACACCTCCAGACTATGTAAAGTGATGTTATTTCTGGATCTTGTACTTATTTATGGTTAACATAAATGTAAAGATTTAACCACTAGGGCTGACCTTGGTTACAAGGGCCTCATGGACCTTACAGTGAAGAAAAACAAAAATTCATTTTCGGTCTAGGAAACGAAATGCATAAAACAACCAGATGACTATTATTTCTTTCCAAAACATCAATAAAGAAACTGTGAATGAAATCTTGCAACGTGTCAGGCTTTTTAGTGAGAATATAGTTTCTGTCTGCTAGCAACCTCTTGAAGAATACCAGAAGAAACAGGAAATAACACCATCCTGAAAAGCTATGTAGCCAAACAAAACAAATAGGAATTCCATAAAAATGAAAACAGCAACCCTGTGTATCACTAAAACTCATACCCTCGTATGTTAAAGTTATAGTAAATGCTGAATGGAACCCATTCAGACAGTTTTTGAACAAAGAGAACATAAAAATGAGAAGGTTATACAAGCTGAACTTCTTGCTAAAATATGTTCGTCGTGGCAGGCCTGTCTGAAGCGAAGAGGAGGAGATCATGAATCTCTTGGGGCTGTATACTCTCCCAGTGTTTCTGCTGTTTACTTATTGGATGTCAGGGCACACATACCTGGGGGGCCAGGCAGCCCTCGAGGTCCTGGAGACCCAATACCCCTTTCGCCCTTCTCTCCCGGCAACCCTAAGCGAGGACAAAAAAAGAAAGCACAGGGAGAAAATTATCAGGAAGACATGTAGTTTTCATCTTAACTGATAATCCTTAATTCAAGTAATTCACTTCTTTTAGTGAAAGGAGAACCTAATTTTTCACAGAAGTTCCCTCTTGAAGCCAAATTCTTTCTAGACATTTGGGTAATTCCAGATTCATGGCCAAGAAACAAATCTGGCTACAAGTCAGGGGAAAAATTATTTGAGGAAAACAAACAAGTCTAATATATTTTTTTAGAAACTAATTAAAAACAGGAATCTTGAATAAAGAGTTACAACTCATTGAGAAACATCTTAAAGGTATCTTATCTTCAGAAGCCCCATTGCACAGCATCCTAACCATCAGAACTACTGAAGTATCTAAGTCTTCTCCAGAATATTAACTGCTGCTTTGACAAAAGTGAACACCAGAGTCCTGAAACATCTGGAATCAAATAATCCTATTTTTCTTCTTTTCCTTCCATGACACTTATCTACCATGAAATTAAAGCCAAACAAACACATAAGACCAGTGCCAGGCCCTGAATAAAGGCACCAGAAGAGTTTGGATCTAAAACTGTGGGGCTGCTTAAGTACATTCAGTTGGTGCCCAACTCTTGTCAGTCACAATAATTAATCAGATTTTAATGTCTGAGTTTGCCAGAATATAGTTTTTTCCATCAACAATGACAACAACCATCAGAACATAGCATTATCTTTGCTGAGATCTCCTGACAAATTCTTCCTGTGTTCTGATACAGATCTTGATGGCCTGGGGCTGCCTGAATGATAAGACAGGTTCATGGACACACAGCTCTTCCGGGGCTGTCCAAACAAGAATAGTTAAAGCAGTTTGCCAAGTTCAGTCTTCCACATGCTTTTCAACCTGACCCAGATCCCACACTTGCAAACTCTTTCCTTTACCCCTGCGTAGCAGCCAGAGACACCCACCTCGTTCACCTGGGGGTCCCTGCATCCCTGGTGTGCCAGGGAAGCCTGGTCGCCCCCCAGGTCCCGGTTCACCTCTGGCTCCCGCACTGCCAGGGGGACCTGGGGGACCCGGTGGGCCCGGTTGGTTGCGACTGGAGTGATAATCATTTGGAATCTGATTCAGCATCTGATTGAATCTGCTCATCTGACCTACAAACAGAAAGACTTGTTAATAAGAAACCAGTAGGGAAGGGGTGAGATGGTGAAACTCTTTTCTCTTAGTGTCTAGTGCAATCCATCTCTATTGGATCCAATCCACTGTCCAAAGATAGTGACTTGGTATGTTTAGGGTGGCCCAGGAACCCTCATTTTTAACAAGGTGATTCTAATGCAGGTGCTTCTCAGGATGACACCTGAAGAAACACTGTTAAGACTTCTGAAACAGGGAACCTTGAATTTAAGCCCATACTTGGTTTGTGGGCACTGAACTTTACTACTTGGTCAGCTTCATAGAATAAGAAGAAAGAGTCTGAAAAATAAGGAGGCATTAAAAAGGTCCCCACCAAATGTACGTTCTGTGATCAAATTTATCTTGATGCGCCTCCTTCCTTAAAGTCATAGAATAACTCAAAGTTTGTAACTTTAAAAATCCAGTGTTTGCTGCTTCTACGTATACCCAGATGAAGGTCTCTGAAAATCCTAATAAGGAAATTGAAAAGCCCTTTCAAAATATGATTTTGTATCAGATTAAGTATAGGATAACAGGCTATTATTTTATTTTGGGTTCTTATTTTATCTTAATGACAGTTATTAAAATATCACTAGCTTTATCTAACCAGATCCCAAACTGATAATGTATAAAAACATGATATCATCAAAATGAAATAGAAACATATATCTTAGAAACTTTATGACTCAACTCTGCATTTTCCTGCAATAAATTTAAAAACCATTCATATGTTAAAAGTGAAAAGAAATGTTACCACTTATCAATTGTTCACAGACTTGTCTTGCAACTGCTCGCATCATGTTCTGGGAAGCAATGTCTCCCTTGTTAATTAAATCAATGAGAATCATTAGCATATTATTTCTATAGTTTCAGACTTCAATGTTTAACACACAAAATAAACATAAATCAGATTTTAAGAAATACATACTCTATCGCCTTTCTCTCCTTTCAACCCAGATGGACCCTGAAATACAGGAATTTCATAGATTAGAAGCTGACAAACATGATCTAAAATGATTCATGAAGGCACATGATGAAAGACAGCAAGGTCTGCTTTCATTTCACTTCATTTGCTGATTAGCAAAATGTCACAGCATCTTTCTGTCCATGTTGCTCGCATTTTGCCTGCCTGTAAAAAGGAATCTTTCTTTCACTGTCTGTCTGTCTCTCACTCTCAGAAACACATATCCTCTAAATTAGTCCTGAGATGTGAATTTTATGATCACACATTCAGAAGTTACGTGCTCTACATACATATATGATACTGTTCACAGTATAAGCCTGGAACTAAAAATATAGATGAGAAACTGCCCATGGTACCATTATGCTTTCCTTTACATCACCATGGCTGGGTAGCTCAGCTTCTTATTGTAGATTGTCCATGAGGTTAATCTGGTTCAGTTCTAGTAAGAACCAGGGGGCTTTTGGTCGATTTCCTAACTAAATATGTATCTCTAACTTCCTCTAATTATTGTGTGTGTGTCCATTGGGTATAAAAGGAACCATGTGTTTCTCTTATGAAATAACTCAATCCAAATGTCCAAATGGTGGTCCCAAATTGAAACACAGCCACAGAATATTTGTCCTCAGTCAAGCCTCTCACTGGCCAGGAGAGGATCTTAAAAATGTTTTCTAAAGTGCAAGAAGTTTTTGTCTTTCAGTAATGTGTTTCTAGGCTGCCAAATGTGATTGTGGAAGGAACATCCAAACCATTGACAAACCCGATGGTCAGGTAATTACCCACACCAAACCACTTCCTACAGCCTCCAAGAATTTTGCCTGAATAACTCCAATATCTTCCTCACTGGTCTTCCTGTTTTCCCATTTGGCCCCTGTAGAGTCTATTTTCCACACAGAAGGCAGACTGATATTTTTAAAAGGGAAATAAGATTATGTCACCCCTTTACTTCTAAGGGCTTCCCATCACGCTTAGCATAAAATAAGAATTCCATATCATTGGCTAGATTGTCCACATGATCAACTTGCCCACCTCTCTGACCTTGCCTGTTATCCCTCTCCCCTTCAATGCCCTTCACTTAAGGTACACAGGCCCCTCTGCTGTTCCTTCACTTGCCAGACTCATTTCTCACTCGGGGCTTTTGTTCGTACCTGGAATCTTCTTCCCACAGATCCTCACACAGTTTCCTCCCTCACATCACTATTCAGAGAGGTTCCCTGACTACTGTAGCTAAAATAGCCACCTTCTCATTATCACAACTACTCCCTGACCCCTTACTGTTTCCTTTTTCTTCATATTACTCAACACCACCAGAAACTATATTGTTTAGTTACACATTTTTTGGTCTATGTCCCCCACTAGAAGAATCTCCATGAAGGCCAGGGCTTTGTCCTGTTTACACAGGCTCTGTTGTATCTTCAGACACCGGAATACGGACTAACACATTTAGGTACTAAACAGGTGTTGAGTAAATGACTGCAGATATTACACAAGCAGTTCCTTAAAACATCCTCTACACAACATCGTGTGTTACAAGTTAGCAAGAAGATACCAACTGGTGACCAACCCTAGCTAATGACATGAGCTAACAGTGATTGAGCCAAGCTCTTTGTTAAGACTTTTATACACCCATCTGCTGGTTTTAGTTTTAGAAATTAAAGGTATGTCAGAAAAGAGAAGAGGAGAAGGAGAAATTTGCCACCTTAGAAAGATGAGGAAAATAAAGGGAGAAAAGAGGGTGGGTAAGGTCCAAATAAATGTTACCAAATTATAGTAAGAAACTGAAGTTTGGTGCGCCCTTTGCCAAAAATATTAGACTCTTATGGAAACACTATTATGACTCAGTTTGGAGCCTTCTGTGAACTGCAAGGAATTTTTTCTCCTACATTTACTGCTACTTTGAGATTGTTCCTGGTGTGTGTGTGTGTGTGTGTGTGTTTTAATTTACTCCCACTCTGAGATTGTTCTAGTATATATGATTTGTAGAAATCATCTTTATTGCCAGTATCTAGAGATCACATTTCAAGTAAAGGGAGCAGAAGTTTCTTTAGGTTTCTAGCTCCAGCCGTCAATTACATCAGGTAGATTCTTACATGAGACTCCATTTCAGTCATACTCAAATGAAATAGAATTGTGAATGAGTAGAAAAGTTCCATGTGCTTTTAACTGCTCTTATGAAGTTTCTGCTATGATTCATTGAGGAAAAGAGAGTAATAAATTCCTGTGCTAGGGTACACACAGATTGTAAAGTATATCAGGAGGCCTTTCATCTTTATGCTGCTTGCTTAATTTTATGTAAACAGGGAAGGCAGGCCCTGTCACATAAAGATTATACCCTAAGTTTCTTTGACATTAAACAGTGTTTAAGCTTGGGATTTATATAACTTGGACAATACTTTTAAAAAAAAGAGTTCTGTCCAGAGAACAGCCCTGATGGATTTGTGTCATTGATAATAGTTGGACTTCATTATCTTCGACATAAACTTTTTGCTCTTAGAATTAAATTCAGACAAATAAACTCCTGAAAATTTTCACACTTCACACATACAAAGAAGAAAAAGGCTATAAAGAAGAAGATGATGCTCAACAGTCATTACAAATACTTCTGGATTTGTAATTTCAGGCACTTCAAATTCAGTTTTGGAGGGACTAATTTGAAAATATCAGATCCACATAATGGCATCTTAACCATTATTTTAACCAAACCATCTGGCTGAAAGAAAGGGCCATATAAAAAAGTAAAGTAGTGGATTAGAAAAATCCTTTTAATCCTGGGACTACTGTTCCAGCATCCTCAGTGAAAGGGAAATGAGGGAATGTATGGGTGGATGACCTTCATGAAGGGTTAACATGTGCAAACGCCGGACAGGATTGAGGCACGGAGAACCACCACCATGTACTTTCTATCTTAAGCAGCAGACCACTCCTAAATAAAAGCATCATTCTGCTGACCCAGCTTTGAGTGTTTATACAGTGCAGAAATATGTGTCTTGGCTCAAAATCCCATTCTCCTTTTAAAGAAACCCTATGACCACACTTTTCATCCCCAAATATTTTAACTCAGAGAGGAAAACTTTAGAACCGGTACCAAGTGAAATCCATGGGTTTAGCAGGGTTTCAACAAATGCTTCAAACCCATTACAGCAGAGATAACATAAATAGGCCAAAGCCTTGCAGCATCCTTGTTATTTATGGCCACAGGGAAAAGGACTCTCTACACGCAATCTGTCCACTTACTGGTCTGCCGTGGTCTCCGGGTTTTCCTGGTTTCCCGCTTGGTCCTGTGACACCCGGGGAGCCTGGGCTTCCCTGCAACACACGGGCCAGGCCGAGAAAGGGAAGAACACGATGAAAGAAAAATCCCATCTCAAGTAAACTAGCCACCGTGGCCAGCTTTAAAAGCCTTTCACAGAAGCGGCATGCAACAGGGAAGAGTAAAACCAAATTTTAAGATAGCATGAAGGAAAAAGAAAATCTTGATAATTCTCAATCTTATGGAGTGGATATTTCTCAAATATACTTTAGGACCATTTGGAAAAAGTCTGTACATATACACAATCAGTTTCACAATTCACAGACTGTGATTCTAGTAGATTGGTTACTAAATGAATTTGCAGAAAGCAATCCCTGTTTTTCAGTTTATCTCTGTTGCAAAACCAGAAAACCCATCAAAAGACAGGAGTGAAAATTATGGTTGGGGAAGAAATTAAGAAAGTAGCTGGTTTTGTGCTAAATCGGGCACCACTGTGACAGAGTCTGCCCTTGTTTTTGGGAGACCTGCTCTCCACCCAGAAATTCACTTTTTTTTGGGGTGCCTTCTCTACACTTTCATTTTCGTCTATCATGTCAGCACCCCTCATCCCATCCAAACCATAAGAATTTCTCCCTGCTGCTTTTAACACAGCTTTAAAAGTCTTAGCCATGTTTTTCACAGAATATTTATAATATCTCCTAACCAATACCTTATGTTCTAAAATGCCAAATTTCCTTAAAAAGGAATCATCAGATTTTGTAGGACAGTTAATCCTTTGTCAATTATGCAAATATTAAGTAAGCTCCATAGTAAATATTTAAAATGCAAGTTTACTATACATCTACACTTTCCTTTACCTGAGAACATATATATTAAAAATAAATAACATTATTTTAACACATGCACTCAACATGCACATGCGTACACACACGCACTCTTCCTATCTTCCCATCAGACATGAAGAGATCCAGCACCTCACACAAGTTCATTATGATCTCACCCAGATGCAGGTATATAGATGATAACTTTCCAACTCATTGGCTTCATTATCTTAATTAGAAGACCTACTTGGGTGAAACTTACTTCCTCTGAATGACTAATAGTGCTCAGCAATAAATATCAATAAAATTGAAATATCGCAGGCCACAGATTCTCAAAATTTTAGAACAGAAAGTAACCAGTAAGGTCTTAAAACCCTACCACTGACGTGGTGTTGGAAGGAACAGGAGCACTAACCAGCCAGTGGCCAAGTTAGTTAGGGGTATTTTTCTATTTTTCAAATATAACTTGATTCAAAAGAAAGACTCTATATTTTAACATGTCTGTTTTCTGTAGCCCATTTTCATCTGGGAAAACAAAACCAACAGCTCCCTTGACAGTATACCCCACAGCACTGATGGAATGTGCCTCGAAGGCCAGGTTACTGGGTTTTTCCCTAGCAAGTGGGGGCATGGGTTGTGAAGTGGGGAGACAACAGTGTAATCTGTTCAGTTCTTACCGGTGGCCCGGGGGGACCCCTCGGTCCCATTGCACCATCTTTTCCAGTAAAGCCCTATTATAAACATAAAATTAATTATGGATTAGTGAAATAATGACCAAGTGAAAAGGGAAGACTAAAAAGATCTCTAAGAGTGAAGTACCCAACAGCAAGTAAACTTCCAATATGAAGACAAATATACTCCCCCCCAAAATGCTTTGCAATTTACGTTATGCCTTTTACTGAATAGTTAATTTCCATACTTATTCAATTATACAGTTATAAATAAAGTCATTTTAAGAGTCTTCTCTGAAGAAGGTAGACTCCTTTTATAAAAACATTAGCTTTTGCTTATGTACAGGTGTAGGAAAGCCTAGAGCAAGGCTAACACTTTCTACTGAAAAGTCAATGTCCAAAATCTAGCCCAGAAGGAATCAAAGTGGGAGGAAAGGAAATGCTGCCCAAAACTCCTGGTATCATAAAAGATGAAGGAAAGGGCAACCACTTGAGTAAAAACTCCCTCGCTTCCTAAACAATGGCCAGACAGCCAGCCAAGGGCAGGACCTATGATGTCTCCACTCTTGGGGCATTTCTCTCTCTGACCCTGGAAATGTGCAAAGTTGTCTTAACTGCCTTCCACTTGAAAGAAAATCCTCAGATCCTCAGCTAATTGTTTTAGTGGTTTGTCTCTCCTCATCTGGCACAGAAGGCCAGATCCACATGGATGTCAGGTTGACTGGGAAGAGAGATGTGTCGTTCCCCCCCCCACCCCGCCGCCGCACCCCTGCCCCGGCCCCACGCAGCATCGTGCCCCGCCCTGCAGGCCTGCTCTGTGGCTCTCATGACCTGCCTCTGTCCAAGTGCCAGATGACCTCTGCCTGAAATGAGTCACTCTGCTATCCAGTTAGCACTCATTCCAACAGTGAGAGTTCTGAAATTCAGCAGAGGACTTTGGAGTCAGGTCTTTTTTTTATAGTTCTTGCATTCCTCTGTCAAAGGAGATTTTTGTCTCATTTTCTGCAGGGAATAAGAGTGATAATTTCATCCATATTCTTGGATTCTAGCAAAAATCAAGAGCATTTCGATAACTGCCTGCATTCAGTATCCATGCTTCCATTGATTTTACAATAGAGGATGTTTAAATTATTTCTATAAAATTGTGTTAGAAATATTCCACCACCACCACCCCCTCTCAATTTTTATTTTTCTAGAAACTTAAACAGATAAAGATTTCAGACTGTTTTCAGGGAGATCCAGGCCTGTTTAACAAAAAACAGACTCCAGGTTTATCTGATGTAACATCACCATTGCTTCTGAGAGCCACTAAGAAGAAAAAGGCTCTGGTGGTATTGCTTAGCAGTTTGAATTGCATTTCTTTCATCTAAATTTCTCCAACGTCTATATAAGACACTATTCTGTTTATTTCTTTGTTTAGGTGAGTATTATATTTCTAAATAATCCTCCTCAGTCAGCTTAAGAACTTCCTAATCAACCATTTTCTCCCCCCCCAGCTTTATTGAAGAATAATTAACAAATAAAAGTTGTATGTGTTTATGGTGTACAACATGATGTTTTGATATATGTAGACACTGTGAAATGATTACAGCAACCAACATAATTGACATATACACCACCTCACACAGTTATCATTTTTTAGTACAGTGAGAACATGTAAAGATCTACCCTATTAGCAAGTTTCAAGTATATTATGTAGTATTATTCACTATAGTCACCATGTTGTGCATTAGATCTCCAAAGTTCATCTCTCAGTATCCCTCTCACCCCTGCCCATGGCAACCACCATTCTACTTTTTGCCTCCATGAGTTCAACTTTTTTTAGATCCCATATATAAGTGAGATCATGTAGTATTTCTCTTTCTGTGTTTGGCTTATTTCACTTCCCATAATGTCCTCCAGATTCGAGTTTAATCCATGTTGTTGCAAATGGCAGGATTTTCTTATTTTTAAGGCTGAACGTAATATATATCTATATGTTTACATATATAGATATGAAAGGGTCCATCCATGAACACTGATCAACCACTTTCTTTTAGAAGAAACATATATCTAAGTTGGGGTGAAAAGAATCTTATTCTGATGTCCTCAGAAGGTCTGCCCACTGAGCCATCTGTAGGACTTTATCCTATAATTTTATTTTATTCTCCACTTTCAAAGCTGCAGTGGTTATTGCTGCTTCCTGGTATGTGAGGCTGGCTGAGAAGACCCATGGTTGTTTTTACAGATACACACGTATTAGATACCCATACGTGCAGTTCCTTTGCTTCTTTCTAACGGCCCCAAAGCAGTGCCTCATTTTGCAAATCACGTATGCCAGAGACAACCCACGCATCCAATTCCTACCAACTCCTTCTTGGTAACAAGTCTTCCTTCCTCACTGTGGTCATTGGGCTTGCTCTCCTGAGCTTTCTTCTCTTCTCTTCCACCACAGAGTTCAAGTTTCTTCCTTTCTTTCTTTTTAGCCACAACGCCTTTACCAAAGTCTATCTAACTTTCCAAAGTTGTTTATGTTCTATCAGCTGTGCACCCTACTTTCAGCATCAGTGGTAGGAAACTAAATGGTACAACTAAGGTGAACAAGCCTAGGTGGGAAAGAGGGGAATGATTTCCTGAGAAGTTTTCTCACTCTCAACCTGGACAATCTAGGGGGGGCCTCACCACAAAGCTGGATTCACAGATTAGAGTCTGAGAGTAAAAAAGCAAAAAAGCATAGAAATTTCAGAGTTTTTTCAGAGAAGCAGTTGTGGTTGCAATGGCTTCCTGACCACCAGTTTGGGGAAGAACCTGCTGCTGATGGGCCATCACCAGCGACCTACCTTATCTGCAGGAAGTCCACAGTGGCTGAACGTGATGGGTCCAATAAGACTTCCACAATGACAGCACTAAGTGAGTCTGCCCATTGTCACTCAATTGCAGTATCTTTGGTTTTGTATTCTAATTGAATAGGCCAACTTGTCAGCTCTACAATCTTACTACTGTCTTTTATAATAAAATAAGAATTCAAAAAAACTGAAGTACTAGTCTCAAAAGAGTCAGAAAAATGTATTACATAAGTACCATCGCCAGGTCACAGATTTCCAATGAACATAGTTTTCTCTCTGACTTCTCTCACTCTCCCAAACTCAAAGTAGACAAATAAAGTTCACTGACATATCATTCACCATTCGGTATCATCTGGGCAAATCTTTGCTCCAACTGAATTACCCTCCTCTTCTGCCTGGTGTCTTAGAGGTATTAAGGGTAGCAAATAGGTGTGTTAGTGATAGTGATTACAGTGTCAGCTCTCTCAGATCCTGCTGCTAATCACAAGCTTTAACTTGATTAGTCAGAATACAGACTACTCCAGGTTGTGGTCTGAACCCTAAGATACTGAAAAGTCAACTGTTCCTTGGTTCTGAGTGACACTAAAATCTCTTATTAAAGTATCTGTTGTTTTCTATGAAACCAAATGTTCCTGTAACATTGAATAGAACAGAGAAGTTATGTTCATAGTGCTTCTTATTACTTGTCCTAGAAAAGATGAGATTTCCTGCACTGATTCCATCATAAATCAAGAGAAACTTGAATGCTGCCACAAAGAAACAAGGCTAAGAACCAGTTGTCTATCCCATCCTCAAGGTATGAAAGAGGAATCTGAGTTCCACATGTGTTAGAAAAAATGTCCTGACCTCCTAGAAAATGCCATGAAAATTAAGACTACTCTGAGTTACATAAAAGCTGCCTCATAAAAAGAACTTAATCTTATGATTTAAATGAATTTGTGAGGATTCTTGAATCTCTTTCCAATCAGCTAAAACTCCTTTTATGAACTTTTTTTCTGAATAGGATAAAATTTTTAAAAATTCCCAAAATGAAAATTTCAAGGACCTGCTGAAAGTCCCACCATTTTGTTTCATAGACCTCGAAATTGATCTGGTCTCAGGGGGTCCACTGATACTAGTTTTTCAGTTTTCCATACAATCTGTGAGTCCTGAATCTCCAGCCATGCAAACTGAATTGTGGAGGGTTTTTAATTAATAGGCAACAATGTGATGTCCTATCCAACTTCATCAGAGTTTGCCCAAGAAAACTTACTCTATCTCCTGGAGGTCCCATTGGTCCTGGTGGGCCAGGTAATCCTGGGGTTCCCTACACGAAAGGAAACAAACAAGTGAAATGTTGTCATGTAGTTCCTATATGGGCAAAGACACTTTTTATTCTTCAAAATGCTTGAAAAAAAATTTTAGGGGGTGGTGGTGCCTGGGTGGCTCAGTTGGTTAAGCATCTGCCTTCAGCTCATGTCACGATATCAGTGTCCTGGGATGGACAGCCCTACATCAGGCTCCCTGCTCAGCAAGGAGTCTGCTGCTCCCTCTTCCTCTGCCTTCCCCCGTTCTCTCCCTCTCTCTCAAATAAATAAACAAAACCTTTTAAAAAAATTTTTCAGGGGGCTTCAAAAAGCAACAAAAAAACAGAACTAAGCACAGTGCCAGCCATACAGTACATGATTATCAAGAAGCTGACACCTGAATTGAATGGCACAAACTTGACAGCAAAGACCAGGGGATGAGATGGAAATCACGGGAAGCCCACAGTCTGGCTTCTGCTCTTCTCTTCCCCTGGGTTCACCTTTTGGGGCACCACAAGGGCAACTTTTCAACTGGCACTCGACAAGTGAAAGAAAAGGCAACTTGAAGAACAACTCACTGTTCGACCAGGAAGTCCTGGCTCTCCTGCATCACCTTTCATCCCCTGGCGCCCCTAGAGAAGCAATGGGAAAACAGTCCTTAGGCATTTTACAGAGATTAAGTGAAAGGGGAAGACATGAGTCACTTCTGAAATCTCCATCATTTCATAAATCCAATATAAACACATTTCGGAAGGCAATCATTTTGGGGATTGATGCTCACTTTTTTAAACTACAAATGTTGTGTTCTGATTTCCACTTATTATAGAATAATTTTATATAATTACAGGATGATATACCTACTACTTTAAAAGAACATAGCCTAACATAAGGGATTTTCACAGAAATAAAATTTGAAGGGAAAAAGCTATTTTTTTATTTAAAACATTTAATTAGGTGCTAATTTTAATAGGAAGATAGTCAATCAATGAAAATTATGTTGTAACATAGTTTGGGTCTTTATAACTACGTGCTAGAAGACATTTGTTACAAAGGCCAAGCTGAATTAATTAGAACTGATTAATTTAATAATAGTAGTAAGGCAGGTAAAAGCCCCAAAACTCCCTTTTGGACAAAAGAAGCTAAAAGTAGATGTAGTCAACAATTCTGAGTGAGAAAGCCCTATTCCTCCACGTCTCATTTCTAGCTATATCTGATATCGATTATTTTTCCTCTAAGTGCCAAAAGTGATTTATATGTTAAGGCATCTTAACAGGGAGTTTAGACTCAATTTTAAAACTGTACAGTTATCATAATTCCTCTACTGTATTTTTTCATTTAAGACAGAGAAAAAAATGGTATTCATTAAATAAAATATGAGTCTTAAAGGGGAAAGCCTTTTATAACTTCAGATTCGCATTTGGAACAAAAGGTCAACATTTTGTTTAAAACTGTTTTTTAAGGAAGTAATGACCTGGATAAATAATGCGATCTTGCCTTGAGGTCATCAATATTAGCCACGCACTGCCAAGGCTGAAAGTAATTTCAAAGCTTTCAGGATGTTGAAGGATCTATGCATCACCTATTACTTTTTAAAGGTCAAATAAGTGGCAGTAATTTTATATCTACACATTTATCCATTATTACACACACTATTTACATATCTGAAATTATAGTCATAAGAAGTTATCTCAATGACTAACCTTGTTAAGTTCTCAGAAAACATCTGAGTTTGGCAAAGTACAGTAAAAAATATTCTACTTCAACTTAATGTTAATCTGCCATCCTCTCTGAAATACAGAAAGCCTTTGTGCTTACTTGTTCTCCTGGAATAGAGAGTCCGTTGGGTCCCTGGGGACCTGGAGGACCCTGGGGGCCTGGAGGACCTGTGTCTCCACGAGGGCCAGGGGGCCCCTACAACACACAAGAGAGAAACAACTCAAAGTCATGTAATGACCTTCAGAAGCCTATCGTCAATACCTCTAAGACATTAATCATATAATGTTTGCGAATATTTTAGAAATCAACACACTGATAACAGCACTTATTAATACCATTCCTTTCTTCCCTTTATTACTAATTACAGATCAATTGAAAAGTACAATAACTTTTTTCATCACAAGAGCACTTAAATTTCCAAAAGTCCCATTAAAGGAGATTTTTAAAAGAAGTCAAACACTCTGAATATATATTCATACATTTCTATTCAGGAATTCATATGAGATCAAAGCTTGAATTTCAGTGGATTTGATTTAGTCTTAGCTAGCCCTGATTTCTCTTAGACTTGGGCTTATTTCTGGGACTAATATATACATGAATCAAGCAAGGAAACACAGATATCCACTAAGAAGATGTTCTATGCTAGAGCTTCTTTATAACATGTCCAGGTGAAAAAGATGTGAACTTGTGGAGTCAGGACCCTGGGTTGGCATCCCAGTCTCACCCTTTCCTAGCTGGGTTAGATTATAATTAGTAATATTATGACAAAAAGTATATTTTCTCTTCATAATAGATTGCTCTAATAAGCTTGCGTTGGACCTGGTACAAAGGGGTTGGTGACCCCCAGCAAACACATACGTGACCACTCAGCTCTTTCTCTGAGACAAGTGAAAAAAGAGCAGCACAACTGCTCCCAACCCTCTCCAGCTTTCCAGTGGGACTCTACTCCCTGTGGGTCTTCCGACTGATGACCGGGTGACCGGCTCTTTGTCTCCATGTTGCAGGAGAACCCTTAGGTTCTTGGGAAGATTTCCCATGTGTAATTTTTAGAGCAGTGAGATGCCTTTGACAATTCTTTCTCTGGCTAGTCTAATCTATCATCTTGACAAACAGAGACAAGGCATAAGAATCTTTATTGCCTAAAGCACACTAAACTTGAACTAACTTGCTAAAGGTCACATGTCCCCTTAGTGGAAATTTGAACAATCAGACTTCAACATATACGTGAAAATTTAAATGCACTCTAAAATATACTTACAACTGCCCCACTGATTCCTCTTTCACCTCTGGGACCTTTAGCACCGGGTCCTCCCTAAAATACATAATAAGAACACCTTTTAGGGTGAAAATAAGGACAGTAGGGAGAAGTTGACATATAAAAATTACTTCCAGCAGCAGGGCATTCTCTAAGCAATCAATACTTCTATAGCTACCTTTTCCTACATTAATCAACCATTTTCTTAAAAGAGGCTTATAGGCCTTCCATTCCACAAAACCACGCCAGGCTAGATGAAGGGGTTCCACACTGATTAGTGAAATCTATCACTGCAATCTTCAATGTTGTGCCTTGCACTTTCTTGGTCTCCCCTCCCCCATGAATAGACCTGGTCATAGACTTCTTACTCAAGTAATTCTTAACCCCTATATTTACAGTGTTTAGAATATCATCACATATATAAATTTCTGTCCTTGCATGTTACTCTCATGATATGTCTGCTACATAAAGTGTACATATCCTAGTTGTTCTAAACAAGTTGTTCTGGGTCAGCTTCTCAACCATGGCTCCATAATATACATAGAAGCTCTTAGGAGACAGGAGAAATTTTCAAAATCATGTGATTATAGATGGAAACCCAGACTCACATCTTTAAGAGCAAAGCTCTTGAATATTAGCCACTATCATTCATTCCTGCATGACTGGAGAAATGTGTGCAAATGTGTTCAAATTTTCTTCCTGATATACTCCATTTCAAATCTCGAAACATATCAAAAAAATGGTCTGCAGTTTAGCTTGCTCTGTCCTAGAAAATACAGATGGCTGGAAGCATTTTAACCACTCTATATTGGCAAAAAATGATTACTCCAAAGATTTAGAGGAAAAGCTAGGACTGTTGCAGTTCCCTTACCGCAGGCCCGGGTGGACCTGGAGGTCCAACGCTGTCCTGTGTGCATGTGCAAGCATTTGGAAGAGCAGGGCATTTTGCTTCATCTCTCTGAAAGTTTGAAAAGCATATTTGCCTATGAATTGAGAGCAAAATGACTTCCAATCCTCCCCCTCCCACTTATCTTACATATACAAAGAAATCTGTTTCTCAACTTGAAGAAATAATTTGTATTTCTCATGACAACAGTCTTATGTTGAATCCTGCTTTGGTCCTTTACGTCTTTATGTTATGTTTTACTTTAGGAAACCTTACATAACAAGTGTTTAAAAAACCACCACAGGGACCACTGGTAACTTAGTACAGTGTTTCCCTAATCCAGTGTTACAGAAATGCTGAGTAGCTCAGATAGCAATGCCATTTCCTTTGGGGTAAAATCTAAAATCCTTTCCAAGGCCTACAAGGCAAACCAGCAACACCTTGCCAATCTCACTGCCTACCACCGCCCCTCCAATCACATAGCTTCAGCCCCACTGTTCTTAATATTTCCCAGACAACCAGGGCACTTTGTGGCCATAGGGTCTTTGCATTACAGTCTCCTCTGACTGGAATGCTGTTTCTCCCTTAGCCACACTGTCTGCTCCCTCGCTTCATCAGGTCTCTGTTTAAACCGCACCTTATTACTGGGCACTGATGCTACTCACCCGGCTCTCTACCCCTTCTTCCTGATTTGTTTTGTATCAAAGAACTTTCTACTTTGTAATGTAGTGTATGTCTACTTGTTAATTCTTTCTCTCCCCCTTCCTTCCACCAGAATATTCATTTTTCACTGCTGTAACCCAAACACATAGAATTCTGCTGGCTTATAATAAACAGGCGCTCAATAATTATTTTTTGAATAAATAACACACATTCGTCCTGGGGATGTATGCAGCTCATTGCTTGCCAAAGAGTCCAGTCCATCATTACATTCAACCTTGCAACTATCACCACTTACACAGATACAATGAGGGAAAACCATCATCTCACAAAGTAATATAGTTACGCCCGCCATGAGCCTTAGATATCCACAGAGATGATGGTTCATTCTGTAAAATGCTGGTATTTTACAAGCAATAGGAAGGTTTTATAATAGGTAGATTTATCAAACACGTTGACTCAGCAGGACTTTTCGAACACATAACCACGCTGGCTGTTAGGGAGAATTTCCAGATGTGGTCTTGTTGTATTCCTGGCTTTGGAAGGAGGGTTTCTTGGCCCCAGCTGTGTTAGCGGGTGAGCATGCACAGAACGCCTATCCCTTAGCTCCATCCTGGAGACTCAGCTGCTGAGTGCTACTTCCTCTCCCAGACCACCTGCATCCACATCCCTTATTCCAGAAGGACTCAAGACCACAACATGATTCCATTCCGTTTTACTTACCCTAGAGGGAATATCACAGCATCTATCTCTACTGGTCCACACCGGACTGCAGACAATATCAAAATTCTGGATTTGGAACTGCAAACAACCAACAGCAACATCAGCTAAAGATGCACGAAAAACATTTTATATTAACTTCTCTACATTTTAACCTTTGCCAATTTCTCACAACGACTCTCTCAAGGGTACAAACCCTTGGGAGCAATGTGATCCTTACTTCATAAGAAAAGAACATAAAAAACTATGCCTAAGAGAAAGAGATGTTACGGCAAAATGCGTATGTGAAATTCCTACTTCTGATTCACTTCCTTGGGTAAAATAAAATGCTTGACTGAGTTTTGTCTTTTTAAAGAGAACATTAATTTCTTTATTTAAGAATTAAAACTTTATTTAATTAAGAATTTGAAGACTCTACACATTGAAATCAACTTTTGAGAGTCCACCCTTATAGAAAAATAACATTAAAAAAATTCCTCATTTATTCTAAAACTGATGCTTCTCTTTTCCTAAATTCTTACCTGGGGGCTGACTGGTTAACTAGGAACTTTTATGATTACCCTTAGCTTAGCTATTTCAATATAGTATATGCTTTCTACATTTCTACATTTTAAAAATAAAGCTCTTGTGGTGAAAAGGAAAAGATTGCTTGGCTATTAGCCATCCTTTTATAAACCTTTTATAATTATTCTATGTAAAGAACAAATCTAATATTCAATAAAAAAATCTATCTATAAGTCTGTTGAATCATTGTTGTACACCTAAAAGTAATGTCACATTATGTCATCTATACTTTAATAAAGAAAAATAAAATGGTAATTCTAAGCGCTTGATAAATCTTAGTAATCATTATCATTGCTATTAATTTAGAGGATTAAACATATTAATTAATCTATTAATCTCTAAAAATTTTAAAATTTGATTAAATTATAAATCCAGATGTTAATCACAATATATTAAGTTTGCACTAACTATTTCTACACTGTGGAACAAAAACTTCACTTGTGAATCAAGGAAAAGGAAATTCTGTCCATGGAAGAAAACTAAATTTAATATATACAATTAAAAAATAATGGAAGGCAAAGATGTTAACCTTGCTTTTAGAACAATATTATTAGTGATTGACATCTAATTTGAACTTAATTATCCTGAAACAATGAAAACTCGAAATTTTAAATTGTATTACTAGATAGCACTGTAAATACGCCTGGCATGCTCCTGCCTCAGACTTGAGCCAGTTTATGAGTAATGTGGTCGGTCAGCTGGCCACCCCCTACACCGATCTTCCTTCTGAGACACACAGATGATGACTGCTCTCTGTGAGAGAGCATAGACTCTATGACAGTGACAGCCTGTGTCTGTGTCATTAAGCTACAAATGCTTAATGTCTTGATTGCAAAGATTTGTACTAACAATCGCTATCTTTGAAGAACAAAAAATGAATTATTTTAGATTTCACTGATTATCCTGGCAACTATTTGTGTTGTACTCTCCAACTTGATCCTGTTTCAAGATGACTACATGATGTTCTCTTGTGCCTTGACATCTTATTTTGTTTCTAGCAGTCAAACACTTTACTATATTCTTTCAGTAGGGTATTGCCTCAATATAACTTTTTCAATGTTTCGATCTAAGCCATTTGACAATTTAAAACTCCCTGAAGGGACACCTGGGTGGCTCAGTTGGTTAAGCATCTGCCTTTAGCTCAGGTCATGATCCCAGTGTCCTGGGATCTAACCCCATGTTGGGCTCCCTGCTCGGTGGGGAGCCTACTTCTCTCTCTGCCCTTTCCCCCCTCCCCCTGCTCTTGCTCTCTCTCTGTCTCTCTCTCAAATAATAAATAAAATCTTTAAAAAAAATTAAATTCACTAAGAAAAACAAAAAACAAAACAAAAAAACAACTCACTGATTATATTTAAAATGCGATTTCAATCTTAACACAAGGTACCAAGAAACAAAGAAATGTGTTACTTACTGTGGCTGATTTCCTCTCCCCTTTAAGAAGTTTTCCAAGAATTTCATAACCATCAGTTGTGATATTTCCAGCTTCCTTGATGTCTTTTTCTATGATTTCATAGCAGTCGATGTAAATCTTAACACTTTTTGAGGTCACTACGATATGAACCTAAAAAGATCATTTGTTTACATTATAAAATTTCTACTCCAAAAAATTTGGTTGACTTCTGCATTTTTCAGATAACAGGTTAAAAAAATATGTTCTTTAAGTTACTCTTAACCCAAATCAAGTCTTGGACTAAAAATCCAAGAAATAGGTTGCAATGTCAATGTCATTTATTAACAACATCAAACTGAATGAGCCCTCATCCACACGCACATCATAATTTCCTATTTTCCCATATGTACCCTTACTGAGAAGACCAGAGATGAGAAGTAGATGAAATGATTCCATTAACTATAAATAATTATTCAAATACAAGTTATGAAATTATTAATATATTACTATACTCAATAGAAAGTAGCTTCAAATGTCTTCCACTGATTTTGCTAAATTCAATTTTTAATTTGTTACCCCCTAATTTCAGTCAAAAAGAACTTGCACACCATATAGATATAGATACCTAACATATAGGTACCTAACACAGTAAAGAATTAGCACGTGTCTTCTACAGAGATTCAATTCTGGAAATCAATAGATACAAGATTCAATTTCCTTATAAGGAAAGAATCTTAAGTTGATTTATATCTTATCTGATATTGAGGACACTGAGAATTTGAAATCTATTAGTGCAGATAATTAACAAAACATTTGTATTTCAACAATGTAAAAAATGGTTGCAGGTAATCTTTGAGTTTATAGTTATGCTCAGAGTTTCCACTTACCACAGCACAAATACCCAAGCAAGTATTGATGATTACTTTGAAAAGTTTGAATCCAAGTTAAAAGGAACAGACATTCTCTTAAATGCTTTGAGTCAATAAGCATTAAGATAATCTCTGGGGATGTCTTTAAACAGTGAATATTTTTCCCATACAGAATCACCAACAAAACACTAATTTAGTGCATCTATTATTTTAAGCATGAATTACATATTGATTGTTCTTCCATAAAAGTGATACATAGCCTACTAAAAATAAAAATAAATTTTAAATGTTCTTAAAACAATCATCTAATATTGAATTCAAGAAGAACATCGCATATGCATTCCCAAGATATTTATTATCTGATAAGAACTAAAACTTGGGACGTCTGGATAGTTCAGTCAGTAAAGCGTTCAACTCTTGATCTCAGCTCGGTCTTGATCTCAGGGTCTTGAGTCCAAGCCCTGCACTGGGCTCCACACTCAGCTTAAAAAAAAAATTATTTTTTGGCCTTGTATGAATAATCTCAGGGCCAAAAATTCACAAAGTATTCAAAAAATAGTAGTACCCTAAAAAAGTATTTCAAAATCAAAATTTTTAATTTGTAACAAAATTATTCCAATTGTCAGTCAACATCAACCATTAAGAAACTCATGTTAATGGGCGCCTGGGTGGCTCAGCGGGTTAAAGCCTCTGCTTTTGGCTCAGGTCATGATCTCAGGGTCCTGGGATGGAGGCCCGCATTGGGCTCCCTGCTCAGCGGGGAGCCTGCTTCCCCCCCTCTCTCTCTGCCTGCCTCTCTGCCTCCTTGTGATCTCTCTCCCTCTGTGAAATAAATAAATAAAATCTTAAAAAAAAAAGAAACTCATGTTAAAAACATACTTTTCTACAATCTCTTCAATGTGTTTCGTTACATTTTAAACACATGCATAATACCATTTCACAGTGGGCTCTTCATCTGTAGACCACTGTCCCAAGTATTTAGGGACTATTTCCTAGCTGTGAAATATTTTTTGGTCACAGAAAAGTGAAAAAAGAACAGCAACACTCTTATCAACTCATCTCCCTTCCCAAGCTCTGCCATTCCCTAAATCTTTATTTTTCATCTATTCCATTTTTTATTCTTATTATAAACTTCTCACTTGGGACAGAGACATAAAAACTTATTATGAGAATCCTTAAGAAGCCACAGCCGTCTGTTATTCCTTACTTAAGCTCTTTTAGACTACCCACCATCTCTACCAAGAGTCCTCTGCATGTCATTTTCATTAATTTCCTGCTATCAGAGTACCACCCATTCTCAACCAAAAGACTGAAGAACTCTAGTTTCCAGATTAAGTGGAAAAATGAAAGAAAAGTGAAACTTTGGATCCGTAAAGAATGTAAACAGACAATAGTGACTGAACTTGGCACTTGAATAGAGATAAGTGAGAATAGGTTAAAAATATGGGGTGGAGGAATAGAGGAGGAAAAAGAGCACAGTGAAAAGGTAGAGGAGAAACTAAAAAAAGAAAGGTCTGATGAAAATGAAGGTAGATATTTGAGTAGACAAGCAAGCTTGTCAGAAGGAAAAAGAAGAGGCATTACGTAAAACCTAAGAACACAAATACTTCTCTATAAATGCAAGCAAAGAAGGAAATGTCAAAAAAATTATCTTGATTTATAATTAATGACTGTCACTATAGACCTCTGCAGAATACTGCCTTTTTTTCCCTTAAGTAAAATGAAGTATTTGATGAAAGTTAGAAATTTAAAAATAATAGTTTTTAAGTTGTTATCAGTTGGTTCATAGAAGACTTTCTAATAACTTCAGTGGTATGGAAGGAAAAATAAAATAGTTCTTTTTAGCAAGTACTCAAATGTAAGTTTAATAGGTGTATCAATGAGCCAAAAAAGTTCATAAGATCTTGGCCAAATTCAACATCTACTATCAGATAAGAAACAGTTGAAGCTAGTAATATTTGTCAAACTAGAATTTGCTTTCCTGGTGAGGCATTTATTTTATTGTACTTCATCATAGAAATGTGAAAATTGTTAAGTAGATATGCCATTATACTCTGAAATCCTTGTTTTTCCTTAATTGTTTTGTGTGTGTGTGTGTGTGTGTGTGTGTGTGTGTTGTTTCTCACTAATGTGCACATTGAAGCTACTTTGAGCTCCATGAGGAGAGTACCTTGCCATCATCGGCAGGAGTGATTCATCAATTAAAAAAAAAAACAAAAAACAACACATTCTGGAAAGAAACCAAGATTCTCAGGAGTAGAGTCTGCAAGAAATCTAGCTAAACTACTCAAGTACAGGAAAGTTCAATTTTCACTTGAGAATCAGACTGAACTGGAAATATTTGTCTTCTGTGCATGAGGACTAATTTTCTGAATGCCATACTGTTGCCCAAGTGGTATTCCTCCTGTTAACTCAATCCAACAGATGAAGGAATACCATTAAAAAGTCCATTCCTAACCTAGACAGTTCTCATTTCTAATGCTCCCAACTTTAGTACTTATGTGTCACTTAATTATCCTTTAGAAATTTGAGAGAAGGTCTATATTATCCTCTGATGTTGACATGCAAAAAACTAATGAAGATCAACAAGAATAGATGCTCCCCTAAGAATCCATCTTAGAAATTTTAATATTTTTAGAGGTCATAAGTGTGTTTATTGAAAAGTAGAGGTTACATAAATATGTATATTAATTATTTTGGTTGATAATCATAACTTTTGGACTAGCATGTTTGTAGCTTTTCAATAAACAAGCAAGCAGAAGCAGCTTACTGTGCTCTAAAAAAGAATAATTTTATCAATTAAATAAGCTTTTGAAATAAGATGACATAAAGGTTCACAATAAAATGGTAGGTAGAAAAAATAGGCATCCGATACTACATATACTATGTGACTCATATTTTGAAAGGATATTAGCATTGAAAATATATCAAAATGTTAGTACTAATTATCTCTTTATTAGTAGGATCATTTTATTTTAAATATTCTTGAATTAATCAAATCCTCTAAAATAAGATTTTGTTCCATAGCTATATTTTGTACCAATTTAGCCTGACATTTTAATAAATTATAAATTAGTTTAAATTTTTAAGTCATATTTCTTTTTCTATAAAAAACAGACTTTATGTTTTTACCTTGTGAAAACTTCCATAAAATAATGTCTTCACTTCATCTGTGTCAAATGTAACAGTTTGCACCTCACCTCTTGTATCCTTGTTAAAGAATGATAATGTCTTGCTAGAAGCTGTAACCAACACATAATTGTTATTAAATCACACACATGATATGCTTTGTGTTGAAAATATTAACGAGAAACTCCTGGGGGAGAGATTTCTAAAATATTCAATCATTTAGGTTGAGATAAAATATAATTAGAATATTTACTGACATATTTTTAAAACTTTAAATGTAAAAGCACATATTGAGTAAATATATATGTATTCAGAAGGTTCTTAAAAAGACAGAAAGAGAAAACATAATAAAAAATATGTATGCATGTGCCTTAGTATAAGATAAAAATCCTTACGATCTGCAATCACTCCAACTTGTGGTTTGTAGTCTCTATCTGTGATTTGCCAAATTGCAAAAGGGTCACTGGGAGTTTCTGGGAGAAGTCTGAACAATAATATAATTGTGTATGAAGAAGGGAGTCCATTTGGGTGTAGATCTCTGTTGGATAAAACATAATCGATTAATTAATATTTAATACGGATTTCTCACCAGAAATAGAGGATATTTTAAATCTTTGTAAGATAATCTCATTATCAATAGTATTAGAACTTATTCATAATAATCTGGCTACATATGAGAAGAGGAAAAATTTAGGAAACACATCAAAAGAACACTAAAGATCCATTATGTAAGTAGTTAATAGATTATTTACAATTTGCTAAGGGCGCAAAAGTCTGAGAAATTGCCCAAAAGTCTTTTATCCTACTGTTAAAAACTGTTAATATCCTATTAATTTTTTCTAGACTTAAAGATGATTATAAAATTATGTAATAGTTTTAGAGTGATAAACATATATATGGATGTAATTTAAAGAAAATGAATCTTACTAAATATACTTAATTTCCAATGTCAAAGGTATGAGATCATAAGTCATATGGTTTAAGGTTTTAATTCCTCCTTCCCTAACTCTAATCATTTTTACACTTCCAAATTCCTCCCTTGAAATCAAATAAATCACATAATCCCCAGAAGCTCACATGTTCCCAAAAATAAAACCAGTAATAAATGTTAAGGCCATGTACATGTGCAAATGTTCAGTGATGATAAAGGATGTGATTCAATTAAAAGGAAATGTTTCTTGGCTGTAAGACTATTAGACAAAAAATGTGGTCCCATGTGTTCTTCCAGAGTTGAGTCAGTCATTGTTCTGGGGAGACCTTTGAAGCAGGATTGATGGGTTTTCTGTCTGAGACTGTTTAACGACACTTTCTTCCTGAAGGTAACGAAAAGGCTTTACTTATCAACTCTTGGACAGAAAAGAAGATATTCCTCCACAAATTTTGACAGAGGGCACAGAATGTCTCTTGAGGTTTCATGTCCCAGTACCACACCACTGGTGTCTCTGGAATACAATGCTGCCCTGCTTCTTAAAACATGTCTTCTGGACAAATTGACATGATGCCCTTTTTATGTGCAAAAAACCCACTATCTTCATAATATTCCCTGTTAAAAATATTATCTTCTCCATATATCTCTCACTCAATCTATTTTTCGCCTTCTTCGGTTAGCAAGTGCTTATGAAAACACTTTTAATCGCATTTATGCTTCTTTCTTTCAGCTTCTTTCAGCCACAAGTTCTGACTCTTGAGAACACAGTAGGCTATCGTAAGTTAAAATGTAGGAATCATATCTTGTGGTGACTGAAAGTTAAACACTGAGTATTAAGGGTCACGGACAAACCTAAAGCTGTGAACCAACATGGTTAACCATGAAAGAGTTAGGAACTTCCAATGTGGTCAAACTACAACAATGTGATCTGTGCTTCCACTAAAGAAATTAGCTTTGGTTTTAGTCTGAATTTTCCATCAGCTTTCCCGGAGCATTTCAAATTTCAGACATCATTTTCTGACCCTGTCCTAAGGTTCTGAAGGCTTTATTTCTTCTTGTTCTTTTCTCTCCATAAGCTGCCAAACACATATTTTCAACATTAAAGTGTTTTAATTCTAATGAATAAAAAAATACATATTTTAGTTATGATACCCAGGTGCAAATTTTCATGAAGTAAAATCACAACAGCTAGAGCTACCCAACAGATTGCCAGAGCACTGGCCAATAAAAACTAACCACTGCCTGTCTGATCTTGGACAAGCAAAACTGCCACAATATTTCATCTTCTAGAGACCTGAAACACTAGAAAGAATGCCGGCTCCCATTCTGCACTTATTCCATTCAGTCCCTCTACACCACAGGGAGAAATGTTCAAAATAATTAGTTGCCTTCCTGTTTAAACAGCCTCCCTTAGAAGAAGGCTTAAATCTATAATCCTTGCCTTAAATCCTAAAAGATCTGTAATCCATAACACTACAGAACCAGGATGATCTTCTTGGGTCTGAGAATAGCAAGGCTTGAGTCCTAGTCTCCTATGGGACCCGATGGAAGACATTTGACCCAACTGTATTTACGAAAACTAAACTAAATCATCCATAGGGAGACTTCTGACATAAGGAGAATTCGACCTAAGGAGCATTCTAAAGTTTCTAGCTTTTACGAAGTCAGCACAAATTCTAAGAACCTCAGTAAAGTGTCAGGCCCATTATATAAAAAGGAACCTCCTAGTTGTCACACTTACACCGTAGGCTGATTCACAAAGGCATTCTTCTGAAGCTTGTAAGCTGAGTAGCTGGGGAAAGACCCTGATTCCAAAGAGACTCCTGGTACAGAAGCAAAATTCTTTTCTGTCAGGTTGTATGCTTCAAGCATCTTAAAACCTTTACATCAAAAAAAGAAAAGCAAATATTGAGATGAGGTCCTTTTAATTATTTTATTGCTTAAATCCTGAAATCAATTAGTTCAAGGGTATAAGGCTTACCTGGCGAGGTGTAGCCATCCAAATAAATGAGAGGACAACCTGCAATGCACAGCATTCTTTAAGTATGATTCAGTGACATGATATACAAAGATTATATATGCACGGAAGTCAGCTATGTACATGTACCAATTGTTGATTCTTTTATAAAAAATTATACCAATCTACCCTTTTATAAGTTATTTTTGTACACTTCCTTTGTATGGTAGAAATTCTGGTACCGACTAGTATAATCCATGTTTTCAGAAATTTCTCCAGTCCAAGTGGGAATTTTACAGTGTTCTTATAAATAGTAAAATAGAATTAAAAGATTTTAATAGGGAATTCAGTAAATTAAAATAGAATTAAAAAGAATTAAACTTTCAGATGTTCTTCAATAGATTAAAGAAGCTTTCTCCCAAGAAATTTTAAATGTATGCAAAGGCAGGAGGAGTTCGTCCCTATTCAACCATTTTGCCAGGCCGCCGAGGCTCATGTCGGCTACAAAACATCACCTAACAGTGAGGAGTGTGCAGCAGTTTTCACCCTGGACGCCCCAGAGCTGGGCTACCAGGGGGTGGCTTTCAGGACCCCCTGCAGTTCAAGGGAGAAAACAGTACTTCCAGACCCACTTCCCCCAGGACAGCTCCATGCTGAGCTTCAACATAAGCTCTCTTAATAAACCACTGCTGTTTGTTGACTATTGCCCCCTCTATGGAGAGTTCTGAGTTTTTAGTAATACTAAATAGGGGAAAATATAACACTTGTAAAGCATAGTCCTCCCTAGAACCAGGGGTCTATACTAGCCACAAAACTGTCTCCATAATATAATATCCCAAGAATTGGCACTTATGGATGGGGAAGAGGATAAATTGACTGAAATAATTAATCTTTGGTCCTTCACTGTATTTTAAAAGCTGAACTTGAAGTCTTGGCAAAAAACAAAAAGTCTACACCCAAAAAAACAGATAAGAACCAAGTGCATTTCTGTGCGTGCACACGCAAAGGTCAATGTTTTCATTGCTCCCTTGAAGCACGGATGTTGACAGAACAAATACCAATTGATTACTAATAGGGAAAAATTCATCTTACAGAAATGCTTCTATAAATGCATTTCTAAGCTGAGGACTAATTTACTCAAATGCCATAGCACTGGGATGGTGGGAAAAGGATATGTTAAAACATTTCATTTCCATACAAGGAATATTACATCGTTAAGGCTAAAAGTGGACCTCTGACAAACACACATTTAGCACAATCTCAATAGGAACAATGATTCATCAGATTCCCAAGTGATTTCCCTGGAATCTATTTATGCACAAACTTGATCCCATATAGGATGGACAGTTGTCCACTAAGTTGTTATCTTCCAAAACAGGTGAAATTGTGGATCCATTTGGACCGTGACTTACTTGAAGTGGCAGTTTCACAGACAAATGTAATGAGGTTGTCCTCAATCTTCTCAAAAGATTCAAAGTCATCAACAATGAACACATGCCGTTCACTTGGTTTGCTGGCGATGTTGGCAAGCTCGTTGTAGTCAACGTCAGCCACACCAACTACAAAGACACTGAACCCTGCAAAGCAGTGGTTATGGGGTGAATTACATATCCCTTTTTCTGTCCTTTGTTGTTTCATCAACTCAAAATAAAATCTTTTCAGAAATGATGCTGTCTTTTCTCAGTAGATACAGCAAGTCCTTTTAGTTGACATAAACTCTCTTTAATAAACATGTACTTTTTCCAGATCTTCCTATTTTCTGGCTTAGAAAACTCAACTAATTGAATTTCCTAAAATAAAATCCTAACAATTAAGAGAAGCACATTTTAAGAGCAGAAAGTCTTAATGTGGTCCACATTTCCTTCCAGAGATCACAGTCCTAATATACCCATCCATTCGATAGCTCTCTTGGGCACCATCAACAATTTAAGCTTATATAATTCATAAACCAAGAATGGCTCATTTTAAAATTTGAGTTCTTGAAACTGCTATTCTCAACAAACTCAGGCAAAAAAGCAGCACTCTGGCCCCTCTTGAAATGGAATTGACAATTCCCACTGGCAATAAACTTCCATTTATTTAGGCTAATAGAAATAAACAAAGACTTCACTGCAAAAGCTTAGTTTGAAAGTAGAAAAAATAGACTATATAAGAAATTAGTTCTCTAATGAGATATGAATAATGTAACTTGAGCAAGTATTCATAACCTCAAACTTAAATCAGTCAAAAACCCAAAATAGGTGGATATCTGCTTAACATAAAGGCAAAAATTATTTTAAAAAAAACAGTCAGTGCAAAGAACAATCTGTATTGAAAAAAGACAGTATGATTTAGCACTAATCATGACTCCTATTTTAGCCAAAGAATCATGTATGTGCAGATGACAAATTCCATATAACAAATTATTTTGTAATTTACTAAAATAGATCATGCACAAAATAGAATTCTCTCCAAAATATATTAACCGTGGACTCTGCCTGGGGGTTGAGATTCAGGGGTGTGGAGGGTGTGAATGCAAGTACTGGTAAGACCTCATTTCATCTCTACTAATTCTAAAAAACGAATCCAAGGGGAAGTGTCGCCAGGAGGCTCTCAGGATATTTGATTTTTAAGGTCTACCCCAAAGACGTCTTCCTGAGGCCTCACTATACTATCCTTTCAGCAATCTGCCTTTGGTCTGCATCTGCAAGTATATGCTAAAGCTGAAGGCTTCCCTATGTCTCTCCTTGAACCAGGACCCAGCATCAAAATTAACATCTGCAGGAAACCTGCTCTAGAAGCATTCTCTAACTGCATTCCGTAGCCTTCCAGCCACTATGGGGAAGTTAGGTTTGCTCTTTCTTTTTTTTTCTTTTTTTTTTTTTTTTTAGGTTTCCTCTTTCACACACCCTGAGTCACATCTTGAACAAAGATATACACAATGCGCTTTTTTGAGCAATTACTAAACCATCCATGATTAAATATAAAGTGACATTTCAAGGGTATAGAGTCCAGAGTAAAGCAGGAACAGTAAAGTAAAAGCAGCAGTTTCATCTTTTGCAATCATTCCTGAACATGTAAAACATGTTAAGATAATGATTGCAATCACTGGGCATCAAATCCATGCCTGTGCTTACCTGACTGCTGGATGACCAAAGCTGCCTTCTTGACCTCATCCTGTGACCGACCGTCTGTGACCACAACCAGCACCTTGGGGACATTTTTCCTCATGCCACTCTCCCAGGTCAAGACCTTCTCCTTGATAAATGTGAGAGCCTTCCCTATAGAGTGCGGCATGGAACATTTTAGTGTCAGTTCAGTGAAAACTATCCAAGTGCCATTAGTCACACTCAACTGATAATAATCTGAATAATGAAAATGTGATAGTACCCTCGGTTCTACCGTTCCCAATGCTTTGGAAGGTGAAGGTCTACGTACACTTTGATAAACCATACCTGTTCTTGTGTTGCCTCCTCTGTACCTAATATTCTGGAGGGCCCCCAGGGCTTGGGCCTTGTCATTGTATGTGTTCAGCTTGAACTCAGACTTGACTTCGTCACTGTACTGCACAAATGAGACCTGAAAGGGAATGTGGTCGGTGGTGAGGTTAAGACGCCATTTTTTATATTTTAATTTTCCAGTGGCTGCTCCTGCTGTTGAATGAGGAAGTGTCTTAAAGCTAACAGAATATTATAAGCTCTTTATAGCTGATATTATACCACTGACTACTATTGTCTCATTAAATTCTCTCATTTCTACTCTTCGATGAAATTGTCAATAACATAAACATCGTAAATATGCTGTAGTCACATGGCATCCACATCCTTTATCTAGGATGTAGGAAGGGATGGGTAAAGCTGGGGAAGAGTGACATCCCAGGGTTAGAAATAAGAACACACCATCTTGAACTCAAATGTCAGCAAAAAAATTGGTTCTCAGCCAACTGCTTCTTGTCACTAAGTGCATCTGCTTTTCACGGTAATGCTAAAATTTTGCCTATGCGATAATAATCAGCACTTACCACAAACTTAGTAGCCGTGTGATTTACTGGAATGAATACAAACTTCGTAGTCAGAATTCAGTGGGCTCAAATCATGGCTCTGCCAATTGGTAGCTAGGTGACCTAGGACGAGTTCTCTGCATCTCAGGGCTTTTGTTTCCATATCAGTAAAATGGAGATAATTATACTACTTTCTAGAGCTGTTTTAAGGACTGATAATCATATATAGAAAGTATCTGGCCCATAGAAGTTAATAAAATACAGTACTTATTTTAAATTTTTACTTTTTATTAGAAATCTCAGTTTCTAAAAGGATCAAAAAAGTGGCTTTGTTGCTAGCACATTAAATTAAGACTATAACTAGCTTGAATTTTTACTCTTCTTGGGTTGCAAAAATGTTCACAGGATTATTTGGGGATTTGAAATTCAGTATATTCCATATAATATGAGTGATCTGTTTATGAAGTTATTTGTGGCTTATGTCAAAATCTCTTATTTTCATAATCTAGAATGCCACAATGACCAAGTACAAAATGCCACACACCCACTCAAGTCACTTCATCGCTGAGTCCTCTAACTTAACAGGGTGTGACAATCATAATGCATTTAGTTTACAGAACATTAGATGACCTTTTATGGAAAACGTATCATCGTCGGAAGTCTTAAGCAGAAGTCAGAGTAGGAATGCCCTAAAATCTCCAAAAGCAGTAACATCTAGCCAAAAGAATACTTAGAGGAGGGTTTATTTTTCTATTTGCCATTTACACCCAACTCCTTCCCAAAAATACATGATACATGTGTCAAGAAAATAGTATATAACAAAAGTTAAAACATGGTTTATACTGAAAAGCCTTTCTACTTAAAAACCAGTATTTAAAGGAAACAGCAAGACATTACAAATTAATAGTGTCTATGAAACAGTACCTACCTGAATTCCAGCAGGACTGATTTCATCAAAGGCTCCCACAGTATTGAAGATGAATTTTACAACTTTATTAAAATTATCATCCCCGATACTCCAGGAGGCATCAGTCAAGAATACAATATCTGCTTTGGCCCCTTTGCATACTGGGAGACAAAAACAACAGAGAAACCGCAATTCTCATGAACTTTTTCATTCAAACGAAGTTACAAATGAAGTTACAAAACCAAGAAATGTAGCCTTGAAAATTCATTACTCAAAGTGTAGTTCAATAGCGGGAGCTTCTTAGAAATGCAGAATCCTGGGCCCTACCCCAGACCTCCTGGATCAGATTAGCAACAACAAGATACCCATGCAAATCACATGCACAATAAAGTCTGAGAAGCACTAGTCCAACTGGCCCTCAATTTCTGCTCTGGAATTACTCCATCTGTTTAGATCCATTATGCGAATATATGCTCTTTCCTCATGGAACTGTTCAAGTGGTTTCAAACAATAGATGAGGAGAAAATCAAACAAAAAGCAATGATGTCCAGAATTTAAGAACAGCCATCAGTGAGTCTGGAGATTTTGTATATAATTATCAAAGATTTGGTGCAAATAAGGTGTCTTTTCATTTTAAATTAGGTTACTAGAATTACACAGAGGGAAGAAAGGGAAGAAAATAATGCCTTTGATTTGAATTTTAGGATTTGGAGGGTTAAAAAAATTAAAATTTTGGTATATAAAAACTTAACATGTAGAATATACAGCACCAACAGTGAACCTTAATGTAAACTGTGGACCGTGGATGAAAACGATGTGTCGATGTACGCTCATGGATTGTAACAAATGCGCCACTCTGGTGCTGGGTGTTGATACGGAGGGAGGCTGTGTGGCTGGGGGGTGGGGTTAGGTTATATATGGAACTCCATGTAGTTTCAGCTCAACTGTGCTGCGAACCTAAGACTGCTTTAAAAAGTAGAGTCTATCAAGAAAAAAAAAATTAACATTTTTAAGCCAAGTTTATTTACTGAAATTCTTCAATAACCTAATTCGAAGAAACCCATTATTATTTTACCTTATAATAATAATACATTTTCCCTGTATATTATTTTATCCTGTAAAAATGCACTTTTAATTTTATTTATTTAATAGGTTTGATAAAGTTGTAGCGTTCTAGAACCTTCTAAGACAAAAGAAAAATACTTTTAAAATCTGAAGTTCTTTCAATTAAATGTTGAAAACAGAATGTGGGAAAAGAATAAACCAGTAGTTAATTAGTTTAAACTTAATCTGATAAAACACTGAGAATTGCCCCAAATTACTGAGAGACCAGTCTCATTAGCTCAGCATGTCTTTTTGCTAGTTCACTGCAAGTGACACTTATGTCTCAAACTTCAGTGAATGAACATTTTTTAGCTTTGTGCAATCCAGGGCAGAAGCCAGGAATTCCAAAGCCAAAGGCCTCAGGGGTAGGTTAAAGATACAGCCAAAACAGCTCACAGTGCCTACTGATGCCAGCAGCCAGGAAAAAGAAATGCCCATCATGTGATTATGGACTACGCAAAGTATCACTAGACAGTAATCTGCAAAATTGAGGAAACAACTGAAGAGCTATAGTTTATGACTGATTTCGTACACACCAAAATGGGCCTGAGGGGGAAGAACAATTACTGATAATCTTTTTTTTTAATCTAAAAACTCCTTCAGCAAGAATCGTAAATCAGAAATACCCTATATTAATTGGAAATCATGTGTAGGCTACATAAGAAGGCTGTAAATCCCTATCAGCTGAATGTATGCCACTTACCATCCCGGGCCGGTGGAATTGTGGGAGGGGGAGGAGGCGTCGGGGGCTCCGTAGGGGCTTCCGTTGGTTTTACAGCTAGAATTTAAAAAGGATAATTAGAAGAACATAACTTGTGCAAATTTCATATCACATGAAGTACATTTCAAGAGCAATTTAAGTCCTAGATAGTAGATCGAGTCTCACTGGCACTGATAGACTGGAAATTCTATTTTATCCAAATTTGGTATCATCGGTAGTCATTCCAACACTGACTACGCTGCAGAAAGCAAAACCATAACTCAAAGGACACATGACAGGCCTTCAAATGGGGTCATTGAGTAAAAATCACTACTATCGGTGCATATTCCCCTCCTCACTGCCAGCTAGAACCATATCTCCCTCCTGGAGCCTTTTCCTTAAAATAACACCAACTCTGTAACAAGGAAAACATGGATTTGTCATAGAGAAAGGTCCTCAACCAGCCACAGATTCCTTCTTAGTGAATCTGCCATCATTATAATCATTACTGTGGCCCATAGGTAAAAGTACCTACACAGGAGTCACTTAAGTCTCCCTCATCTAGAACATTCTATTCGGAAGCCTTACAGAGACGTTCAGATTACTCAAAAACTTACTGGTGTGTTCTTTGACAGAGACTCCTGGTCCCTCGAGATTCGGTGTCTGCACAAAAACAGTGACGCCATAATCAGCGTCTGGTGAAAGACCAGTGAAGCAGTGACTGGTTTCTGATCCACGCACTGTGATTTCTTGTCCTCTGGTTCCTGATTATGACAAAAGGAAATACCAGTGTCACCATCAGTTATATTTAAAGACATTTTTATATACCATTTCATCTCCTTTACTGAAGTTTAAAATGTCGTTACTATGTGCTCCAGTTCTTTCTTCTTATTATTATTATTATTATTAAATTTTAAAAAAAAATTTTGGCACACGTACCATCGGCAGGGCTTAGTTTTAGCCTGTAGGAGGTGGCTGCCCGGTGAGGTGACCATCTAACACAGAATGTATCCCACCCAACCTGGTAAGTTTTCAGATCCGTCACATTTAAATACACTACAACATAAAGAAAAAAAAGAAATAGATTTACTTCGCAAATAAAAACAAAAAAGCATGCTTCTAATTGTAACAATTTTAAAACTTCCACCCTGGCTGAAAAAAAATGCCTGAATTCTTAGTATGTCTCCTTGTAAGAAACTTATGTGAAACATACATAGAAATGTGGTACAGCTAAAACAGACCTCTCTTTCTATCACTAACTTTCAAGGGAAGACATTCCGCATAGTCCCCACTAGACACTACAAATAACAAAGACGTCTCATGTAAAATAATAAGGTATTTTTCTAAAGGGCTATCTTCTAAGTCCTTAAATAGTTATTTAGTTCTTGTGGACAACAAAATCTGTCTTTGGGCTGAGTCAGTAAACACGGCATTTCTATGAAAACTTTCAATTGAATCAATGTATTTAGGTTATATATATTTTAACATCATATGTCAAAAAACCAAATATCATTCCAAATCTAATTTTACAGATAATTCATAGATAAATCATAATTTCTATATTTTTTATCTTTCAACATTCAAAATATATCTTATGAGATATAAAAATATCTCACCACATACATTTTTGTGTACTCAGTTATATTCCTTATATATTTGTTGGGCTGGACAAGAAAGAGCCACTCACTTAATGCTGAGGAAACATGCATGTGTTAAGAAGAAATAAAGCTGAAACAGGCTGACCTTGCAATTTATACTACATTTTTCTTAAAACCATGAAAAAGATACGTGACTCACAGGTAGTGCCTTGATCCGTCAGGGGGACACTGAGTCCAGAATCATACTGAGCATAAACATTCACATCATAGGTGGTGCTAGGATTGAGATTGTGTAATGTGTATGATGTCATTTCTCCAACAAAAGCCTCCATGGGCTCATTGGAACCTTTAATAACAATCACAAAAAGACACAGAACTAGTCCACCCTTAGTCTCAAATTTTCCTTAAAATCAAAGAAGTTATACTCAAATGATAGCACGAACACCGTTAATTCCACCATCCATTATGCCTGCTCACTGTAACACACATTCCATTGCATGTGAAAAACAAAACTATAAACAGAGACCAAATTCCTCTCCACTTATTCCCAAAGCATATATAGCACAGTACCTAGAATGTAGTAGATATGTCATCAATGTTCCTTCAATGAATAAATTCAAACAATTAACTACCCTAAACCCTCATTTCTCTTCTCTAAGCCCCACTTTGTCAGCATAGTCCTTTGCACACAACAGGTGCTCAATTAACATTTTTCCAATTTGTTGTAGAGATGATTAAAGAAGTTCTATCTTGGTTCTCCTCCCACAAGTTTGGTTACTGAAGGTCCTCAGTAACCAACACCTTCTCTTCCTTTCAGTTATCTCTCTTAAGGCCCACGTTTCCTTCCTCTTGTCCTCTCTCCTTTATCTCTTCCTAGCTCACACCCTTTCTGGGTGCATGGAAGAGACCCTGAAAAATTTGGTACAAAGCGTATTTTTCTTCCATTTTGCTAAGCATATGGACAGAACATAAAAACAAAGATAATAAGTCAATTAATCAAGATATCTATTTAGGTGTAAATGTCAATGGAAAGTTGAAAGCAAGACTGGCAGGAATAAACTAAAATGTATATGCCCAAAATGGACTAACACCTTGACTAAATGGGAAAATGCAGAAGTTTCTATTGACTAAATATGCATTATTTCACAATCATAATAACATACAGAATGCCTGGACTCAGATTCCCATAGTATAATTTTATGAACCAGGCCAAAATTTTTAATCATGCAATTTAAGAGAGTCTCATCTACACCCATAGTAACAATGATACTTCGGACTATTGGCTTAGAACATTATTTCCAAAAATACTGCCTCTAGTGGGAGGGGACTCAATATGACAACTGATCAAGAGATTCTAATCATCTCTCTCATAAACAAATAGCTCTCTAATGCATTTTTATGATAATAAAGGTGCTTCCTTACCCACTGGCTTATATACAATTTTATATCCAAGAACCGGAGAGGGTGAAGGATCCCAGGATACCCTGAATCTTGTGTACCACTCATCAGAGATGTGTATGTTTTGAGGTGGAAGCAGTCCCACTGCAAACAAATATCGGCACACATTATTGACCTTTCATTGACGCACAAGGAGAGCAGAGAACTTTGTGAGTACTGATTATGAGTACTGATAAGTGCGGTCCCGTGAGAATAATTTAATAAAATCTTATGATGCCCTCATCCAGAAAACAGTCTAAAAGTGTTGAAATGTTCAGTAGAAAGCTTACTAGTTTTCCAAATTAGAACAGCAACTCAAATGGACTCAGGAACTGATGAGTCCCAGAGCTGTCAGGTTATTAAACGCAGAATTACAGAAACTACAAGAGATCTCATGCCTTTTTTAGCATGTTATAGATTACATATTGCTAGAGCCAAAAAGCAGTTTAGAAACTGTCTAGTCCAGCCACCTTATCACATAAATAAGATTTGATTTGCCCAAGACCACACAGCTAGCTAGTGACTAAAATGATGTTCATTCCCAGCACCCTTCTCTCCTCCCCCAGCATAACCTAGAGCAAATCCGCAAGCCTCCAGAGATACTGCCTCTAACTTCACACCCTGTAAACCAGTGTTGTCAGGCAGCATGCTGACTCGTCCCTGAGTTATTATTTATAGAATTACACAAATAAAGAATTCAACATAAAAACTTTTTTTGCAGGGACGCCTGGGTGGCTCAGTTGGTTAAGCAGCTGCCTTCAGCTCAGGTCATGACCTCAGGGTCCTGGGATCGAGTCCCACATCGGGCTCCTTGCCAAGCAAGGAGCCTGCTTCTCCCTCTGCCTCTGCCTGCCGCTCTGCCTGCTTGTGCTCTCTCTCTCTTTGACAAATAAATAAAGAAAATCTTTAAAACAAACCTTTTTTTGCAAAAGAAACTAGAAATGGCTTTGGCACATCCTGGAAAATTCAAATCTGGTAAAGATTTTTTTAATATATTTTGATAAGCACAAAATTCTAAAACATGCATTTCCCCCTAGAAAAGTATCAAAATATATTCTAAAACCTAAGGGAATGTGAAAAATGAAATGTTCTTCAATTTAAATCATCTTGAATCACTAAACTGAGTCTCCATTGATTCTGTCCTGTAGACAATAAGTATCAATAAACATATAATTTCCTGGCCTTATGAGACTAAGTTAAAACAACTCTAGTAACGTTTTTCTCTTGGGAATTTTCAAATGTCACCTCTCCCAAATTCTGTAATGTCAAGATTATTTAAGCACCAAAAGAGTTTGGGCAACCAAGTGTAGAAAGGAACCTGAAATCATTTACTTAAAAATCATCTACTTTTTGCAGAGTGATGTGGAAAGAAGAACACCAATATTGACCAGTAACAGAACTCAGACCTATAGTCCAGCCTGCCTTTATGCTGAACCAGTGACTTTCAGTCTTGGCTGTACACTAGAACGCAAGCGAATCCAGGCTACACCTCAAGCCAGTTCCATTAGCACCTCTGGGGGTCATACCCAGGCACATGTTTTAAAGCTCTTCAGGTGATTTCAATGAACAACCAACTTGGAGCGCCTTTGCTCTAAATAATAAGAAATTGATTCCTGTGTAAAGTAGAAAGGGGCCTAAATGCCGATAATTTTCTGTAAATTACTTGGTACAACAGAAAAAAAAAAGAAAAAATTGTAAAGACGGAAGATGATTTTTAATCACCTTGCTTCTTTATTTATGACTTAAGATTCTATCAGGATAGTGTTTTTTGCTGATACTACATTGACTGAGTTAACAGGTACCTCCTTCACTGATACCACACAAACTAAAACATTATTCAGAGACTAGGCAATGGTTTTCCAAAGGAGAAACAAAACTCTCAAGCAAAGCAGAATATGCAGATTTTTGTCTACTTTTTCTTCTTATAGTGGTCTTTTAAAAAGTTAAAAATACAAATTCTGTTCCCATATCATTTTTGGCAAAATCCATGTTTTAATGTAAATGTTAATGCAGTATTAATGGATATTTGGGATGCACTGATAAAGGCAAAACTTAAAGATTATAAAGGAGATAAGACATTTACCAGTTCTTCCATTTCCCGTTAGATGGCTGCCATCTCCATCTTCATAAACAGCAATAACAGTAATTTTATATGGAGTATCAGGTTGTAGTGGTTGCAGCATCACATTATTCCTTCTGCCTGGGACTGTGGTCTGTAGGAAAGTTAAATTACAAATTAATATCAGCCAGAGGCCTTCCAGATCAAAAGACAACACTGTTTTATGTATTACTATAAACAGCAACAGCTTCTTCATGTTTTGCTTCTGTCAGACAATACTCATGTTGACAAGGTCTACACTGCTTCTGTGCAGCACGCAAGAATGGTTTGAGAGTCAGAGAGATCTGAGCTCGAATCCCAGGTCAGCCATTTACCAGCCTTGTGACCTAGTGTCTCTGGAGGAAATGGTGAGAATGAAGGGTAAGAACCCGCAGGACAGCTTGGTGCACATTACTGACCACTGCAGCATGCAGCAGCCCTTTGTTTGTCTTCATCTCCCATCTGTGGGTTACATTTCCATGCGTTCCTGCAACAAATATGCCCCATGCAGCCACTGTAGGCCAGGCGTGGTGAGAGCTGCTGGGAATGTGTTGGTGAGCAAACATGGACTCCGAGCCTGCCCTCAGGAAGATCACCTTGCATGATACTAATTAGGTGGAAAAGATGAAAAACAGGAAGTGGAAAGTATGTTCAACTACCTCCATGATGAGGAAGTGAACCAGATAAATCTCTCAATCTCTCTTCCAACCCTATGCTTTAATTCTACAAATAACGTGCCTCACTTATGCCAGTGATTCCCAGCACAGAGTCCCCTGATTACAGATGGTGAACTGGGGGAAGAAATTATTTTTAATGTTTTCAGAAAGTGAGGGGAAGTCAAGTATTTGTCCACTGCAAAGTTGAATGAACACTAAAGCACCTTCTCTGCTTTGGCAAACTAAGTGTGGTAATATGGTTTATCTTATTTTGATCAGAAATGCTAAATGACAATTACACGTGTTTCTGATGAATAAAAATGTGGGTTTGAATTAAAGTTTAACATATCAAATTCAAATAGATGAAACATAACATGGGGATAACAAAGGGGGAATGATCCAAGAGATTCTGTGGCAAAATGGCTGCAAACCACAGACCTAACTGCTTTACTATCAACATTTTATGTAATCTTCTACTGACCTATCACTTCAACTAATCACTACACTTTTTAAAGAGTGGTGAGTTTTTCCATCCATAACAAATGGTATGCCTGGTGAGGGCATTGAGGAAGCTGCAAGAAACCTAAATCTGGTTCTCAAGAGTTAGTGTGACATGCAAAAAGTTTGAAACTAATATGAGAGCATGTATATTCCAGAACTAAAGAGTAACGAAAAATGTTAAATTTAAAGAAAAGAGACATCAGTTAGAACTTGAATACTTAAGGGATATCTTGTAGTGAAATTAGATTTAAAGAAAGGATAGGATGTGGATGATCACATCTTTTGAACATTAAGTATAGCTCAGAATATTAGGTATCATGTCTCACTAGACCTAGTTCCTATAAATAAAATTAGGTGGCTAGAAATATGCATTTCACACAATAAGACAATTTTTCAATCTGTCTTTAGAACGGAAACGGGTCCAAACACATTGGTTCTCTGTAACATGGGACACCACAATGCACACCTTTGGGTATTCCCAATATTGTGTCAGGAGAAGTCATATAAAAAGTGACTGTCACACAATTATTCAACTGTAATCACAGTACACTCCCAAAGAAAAAAACCTGAATTTCACCTTCCAGTCAGGTCAGAGTTTACAAAATGCTCAACTAAATGAGAAGTGGACTCACATATTCATCAATGGGATCTCCAACAGTGGGAGAATAAATGATCCTGTATTGCTGAACTGGTCCATCGGCATGATCCCAGGATACAGAGAGGCTGTTGGTTGTCTCCCCAAAGACTCTCATATTTCTTGGTCCACTTCGTGGTACTAAATAAATAAAAATACAATCAAGTTAGTTTCCTGTCTGTGAGCACGGTGGACATGGGGGCGACAAGAAGGGTATAAAAGAATTTTACCCGAGTCAGATTAAGGAAGTTTCTTGTGGGAGTTTCACATTCATTAGGATTTTTACTCCCTTTTGATAAAATATATACCTGTTCTAGTTTTAATGGGAAACCATAAACAACAGAAAGTGCTACATTTCAGAGCTATGGTTACGTGCTGAACTTTCAGTAACACTGAGCTAGGTTTGAACCTAAATATACAGACTGGGAAAGAAAGGGATTATTTTAAACTACTATAACCACCTCCTATTTAATGAAACATAGAGGGCAAGCCCTCACATTTCTAAAGTTCCCACTTGGTGACAAGACTCACTGCAGGGCAGAAGAGAAAAGCCCCCCTTAACTTAAGTCCTAGATGAGAAAATGGCCAACTGCAGTTCACTCAGCACCCATGGCAGTCATGGGCTCAGAGCCTCAGCCTAGAATTTGAATATAGGGATGCCCAGGCAGAACCACATGCCCAGGCCTACCCTTGCCTGTTCAGAGGTGGAGAAAGCTCTTACCACCTCTCAGTCACCACCCACCTCCCACTTCTCACTCACTCAGAGAAGCCCTGCCAACCGAGTTACAAGGGAATCAGGTGGGGAAAGGATTTCTGCCTCACGCGTTCGACCCTGGCCAGGGCTGGGATTTCCCTCTCCATCCGAGTAGAGAGCTACAATGTTCACAGAATAGGGTGTGTCGGGAATCAGCCGGTCCAGGTGCACGGTGCGCGTGTTTCCTGGCACCACAATCTGGAGGGGAGGAAAAGCCAAATTCTGCTTGAGAGCAACACAAATGCTTATCAAGTCTTCTATTAGTCAACATAGTAACATTTATAATAAAAAGCTGAGCCTAGGCATGTCAGAAGTTCACTACTATGCTTCCTCATGAGACCTGACAAAGCCACACTGTGAGATACAATTTCTCCTCAGAAATTCCCCTTCCCCCAAAAAAGTGAGTTCATACTCATTAAGCTAATAAACATACTATGCTACTTTTAGTAGCTTCAAATACCTCTCGTTATGTTTGTTGTGAAGATTCTCAAATACAACATCCGGGGCTCATGGTAGTTACCTACAGAGCATCCCAAATATTAGACACACATAAGAGAAGGAATCCCCCACACACGCGAGTAGGGAAGAGATCTTGTGTTAAAAATAGAGAGCTACCCCACAAAGAGTCTACTCTTATTCAAATTAGTAATTTCCAATTCCTACTTTATCAATCTACTTATAAAACTGAATAGTACTGTGAATGGAAAATAAACTGGACAATTTGTAAAGCCAATGAAGGCAAACGTTAAGATGTTTTCATAATGGAGACATTTTTATGTTACAAAAAAAGCCCATATTGACAAGGTCTGTCAATGATTTGCATTTACTGCTACTGGGTTTGTTAACTCATATAGCTAATTTGTATTTTCCCAAAATTCATTTTTGCCAACTAACCCTGTAGTTAGTACACCTGCCTTAAATCCTTAGGAGCAACCGTCTAAGCATTATTCACTGTCACATTTGTGGCTGGCATTCTCACAGGCCAGCAAACAAGACACAAACACAACACTAGGTTCATCAGGAAAGGACGCTTCCAGGAGACTATGGGCCACACTGACAACTGACGTACCGTTCTGGCCCAGCAGCCATGGCTGGAGGCACAGGGGAATCTACACAACTCTTGGACTGAACTCTTAAGAGGACAGAATCACTTACAGACTCCGAGGGTCTCGTGCCGGCCACAGGAGAATACACAATGCGATACTGCTGCACGGGTCCGGGCGCAGGGTCCCAGCGGACATCAAGGCTGTTTGACGTGGGATTGTACACGTGGATATTCCTTGCCAGCCCTCTCACCACTGGGGAAAGAGAAGTCGACACATATTTTCTGAAATCTGTTTATATATGTTGAGCTTTCATGATCACTTCTTTAGGACTTACACTCTGTAACAGGATAAAACACTGTCCTCCTTCTACTTCTAATTATCTACACACAAAAGCAGATTAAAACCTTCCAAACCCTGGGCGCCTGGGTGGCTCAGTGGGTTAAAGCCGCTGCCTTCGGCTCAGGTCATGATCCCAGGGTCCTGGGATCGAGGTCCACATCGGGCTCTCTGCTCAGCAGGGAGCCTGCTTCCTCCTCTCTCCTCTCTCTCTGCCTACTTGTAATCTCTCTCTCTGTGTCAAATGAATAAATAAAATCTTTAAAAAAAAAACAACAAAAAAAAACCTTCCAAATCCAACCTGAGTCTAAGTTAGCCAATTACGGCCTTTGTCTATATGCAAGCAGAGTTGTTGCCAATAAGAACGAGCTAGTAAAGGTAGTAGTACTGGGTTGGCCATAAAAGCACAGAGATAAGGGACAAGAAAGTGGAAAAGAAGCTTTGGTTTTCCAACACAAATAATGGAGAGATAGAGAAAAGGAATTTTACAGTGTCTGCCTTCTAAGTACGAACTGACAAGAGCTATGAAGCCCATCTCATTCAGTCAACTGGCTTCATTCATTTTTTCATTCATTCCTTCTACATTCAAGGAATAGCTAATGATATGTTCTGTGATTTAAAAAAAGAAAAGGCAAAAGGAGGGAGAAATAGAACATACACTCAGTTCTCAATTATCTGCCCCAAGTGGGACTTAGAAAAACAAACAAATTAAATCCATGTATTAACCCCAAAGTCTACTTGAGCCAAGAACATCCTCTTTCTAGACCACTGATCTCTTACCAAGAGAAGCCACCCATGCTTGCTTTCTTTTAGCCATCATCCAGTATATTTTTAAAGGCAAAGAAACTCTTTATTAGTATCCACAAAAGCCTGTAAGCAATACTTCAAAGAACAGAAAAACTGCTCTACACTGGTTTCTCAAGATGTTAATGGCAAACTAAAGTACACAGAATTTTGATGACCAAAAGCACCTCATCAGCAAACTGGAGAAATGTGCAATCATATAATTCAATAAACAATTCACACTCTGAAAGCCAATTACAAAGCACTGCTTCACACAAATGCATAAAGCACAAAGCAAAGCAAAATGAACTTTTGTCAGTGAAAGAGAATCAAACAGCAGACTGATGATCGTGTGTGCATTCATAAATCCTGATAGGACCATTTCAGAAGAAAAACACCATCATAAATATGTTATTTCAGACATCAAAGTGTTAACAGTTCGTGGTGTTTGGAAGACAAATCATGGGTAATTGGTATATATTTATCATTAAGGATTTTCCAAATTTTCTTAATGGACCTATGTGGCCTTTATAATGCAAAAGCTAAATTTTTTCTTCCTTCTCAACTTACATGTCCTCCCAGTATCTGATGTGCGTCCTCCATCACCTTCAGTATAAACGGGAACTACCGTAACGGTGTATGCGGTATCTGGCTGCAGATTCCTAAGAATGGCGTAATTGGTATTCCCAGGGATTGGTACCTAAAGATTTTAATAAACATAAAGCATTTGATTTGAAAAACTTGTAAAAAAACTAATACCTCAAACAATATAATACTCAAAATACTAACTCAAGACCCAGTCAAGAAGCAAGTTCTATAATAATTGGGAGATAAAGATATCCCATATGAACTTATAGAGAAGCCCCGTATGAACTGTTACAAGAGGTGAAAAAGACTTCTTTAGACCTCTACGCTCACTCTAGGATCCCCCTTTAGAATTTCGGGAAATGATTACTTCCCCCTGCTCAATTCCCCCCCAAACCCCCCTTCATCACCCGGCACTAAGGTAATAATCTATTATCCTCTATCGATTTCTTGTAAATAAATACCAACTCTTTCAGCCCTAAAGCAAATTGGTTAAACTTTTTAGCTTGCCTTTTAAATCATTCAGCTACAGCTTAAATAAACACGACTTTTCACTCCAGGACATAATTACCAGTTCCTCTGGACCACTTGCTGTTGGAGCATAGAAAAGCTTGTACTGACGAGGGTTTCCCTCTGCATGATCCCAGCGAACATTCAAGGTGCTGGTAGAAGGGTCATACACTCTGAGGTTCCTCACGGTATTCAGAGGTTCTGCAATGCACAGAAATCACATGACGCTATGATCCTAACAACCAACCACACTCAAAATGCAGGTTCCTTGATAATATGTCCAAGGCACCTCAAAATGGCAGAGACCCCACAGTGGACCCCCTACAGATATTTGTTGAAGTAGTGAATAAATAAAAGAATGTCTGTGGTAATCTGGTACACATGTCTCCTCTCCATGAGACATTTTGGCTCCAGGGTGGTTTTCTGTGTTGTTTTTCTTTTTTTTTTTTTAATCCTAGAAAGTTATAAATGTCTTTCTCCATAAACAGAGAACAGTAACTCCAAGCAAGGATATTAAAAGCAATTAATATCATTTTTTTAAATGCATTAAAATTTGATTAGCAAAACTGTGACACCTCACTGTTTCCAGGTAAAGATGGGATTCTGCAGTAGCTGTTAAAGAAGCTACCGGGGTCTGGTACTTACTGGTCTTGCCTCTCCCTGTCATTCGACCTCCTTCGCCATCAGGATAGAGGGAGGACACAGTGATGGTGTAAGGAGTATCGGGCTTCAGTTTCTGCAGGACCACACTGTTCTGCCGCCCCCCGATTGTGGTCTGAGCAAGACAAGGGTAAGTGTTAGCTTTGTTCTCTCCTTCTCACTGATTTGTTAAAGAAAACTCTTTCTACAAGGGAGCTGTTTGAGATCCTGGCCAAAATCTGGAAACACATACCACACTGAAGATTTAAAATATATCTTATGGTACAATTTTAAATGTAAAATATCCACCTTAAATCATAAAAGGCATTCTAAGCCTTAAACTGGTGACCTCAAAAAGATATTCCAACTTGCTTGCCGCCAGCACAGCAAAATTTCATCCAAAACACATTTCACAGATCTCTTCTCCCCAAAGGCATTAATCATAAGTGAGCTAGAAAGGAGTTTTAAGATAGCGAAGAACTGCCAAATATTAGGGGCTCCACACCATTTGCTATTATTTTTACTTTTTTACAGAGGTTTTCTTTATTTGCTTTAGGAAACACATTAAAATGATTCAGCAGAAGATCTAAAACTTCGATGTTTCCCCCCACAAAACTGCCATTCTAACAGCATTAGCTGTGCAAACTACGTGACTGGACCCTTTGCCTAACCACACTTGGGCCCGGGTTCCCAGCCATCTCTATGATACCAGCCTTGTGGTATGAAGATTTTCAATTTCTTCCAATTATAGAGTTTGAAATTTTTTATTCACTGCTTAAGGCCATCTAGCTATCTTGTTGAAAGAAATTTTGTATGATTTGTTAACAGTCTACTGAGTTCAAATACTTATGTGATACTAATGAAAATCGTATGAAAATGGCATGCTTCCCACAAAGAGTGCACATCTGGATGGCCGGATGCGCCAGTAACAGTCCAGATGCTTCCAACTTACCACCCATCAACTCTTTGAGTTCCAGAGAAAACCTCAATGAAACGCTGTAATCATCCTCAGTATGAGGCAAACTGAACAACAGTGGCTAATTTTACTAAATTGAATATTAGACGTTATGAGAGAGAGGTATTAATATCCATACAAACCCTTTGATATTTAACAAATCTGAAGGCATCCACTTAGTAGAACTAGTCCTATAAGTAAGCAGAGGGGTGTCTACTTACTTCTCCATCCTGCTCTCCAAATAAGTCTAGTATCAGTGACTCATTACTTTATTTCATGGACTAGCAGTAAAATGCAAATATTCCTAAAAATAACAAACCTCGGGGGATTATCAGCTATACTTTCCAGAGGGTGAGCTTACAAGACTTCTTCAAGTTATAACAAACCTCTGAGAGACAGTAAAGAGACTGAGGACTGCAGCTGGATGGTCACTATCACCAAGAGGGGAAATGCTGGAGACAAGCCTCACCTGCTTTGTAGTTTTACCCAAATCTGGCCTGGCATAGGCAAAAGAAGTTCTGTTTCTGACATGAAACTATCAGTTCATAATATGTGTCTTATTTCCTACAAAAGCCAGTTGACTACAGTTGATATTTAGTTTATTATTGGTAACCTATTTAATTAGACAACATTTCTATCCAAAGATACTATCTAAGACTAATTGTATGGAAATCTCAAAAGATCAACTAGAAAGTCACACTAGGGATGGGAGACTTTCTGGTTCAGCTAAATCCACTTAATATGCAATGTCAGACACCTTTAACCACTGCCAGCATCCACCCCTGCTAACATCTCTAAACTGGGAAGACGTAAAACCCATTTGCTGGAGCTCAGTAAGTCAGGTGACTAATTGATAATAACTCATATCTCTCTCTAAGACTATATGAGGAAATACTATAGCCCAAAGAATGTCAACAAAATACGGGACCCTATCAAAAGAAGCATTTGAAATAAATCAGGGAGCATCCCCTCCTGGTGTAAAATATCATGGTTCTTCCTGATCTATGATCATATATGTGCAGTTCTAGTCACACATTTCACAAACCAAAGCTGGAGAAGGTTCAAAAACAGACAACTAACGTAAGCAAGGTGAATAGACTAGGACTCTGTTAAACCAGGGAAGACCAGAAAGATAGAGAAGATAAAGGCTATTGACAGTCATACCACCTTTCTCAGAAACCTCCGTTTGGATAAATATAAAAATGATAAACAATATGAATTAGGTGAACAGCCATCTATATCTGCAAACTCCAGATATAAGAGATACCTTATGACAAGCAAAAACCAGAAAATTACAATAACAGAAACTTTAAGTATTTGATTAAGTTTGAGGGATACAGATTAAAAATCTAAAGACCAAAAAAAAAAATCTAGAAATGTTAATAGATAATCCAGCCCTAAGAGTTTTTAAGGGAAATGTCTATGCATGAGGAACATGCCTGATGCTGTGGGGCTCCCCACCATGAAAAACAACGTTCATCCTCTATGAGAATGTTCCCATCAGGAATGGAGTCAAATAACTTCATTCATTACAGTAAATTTTGCATCTCTCAAAGTAGTATGACTAACCATACATTGGGGGAGGGGAAGGAGTTTGATAAGAAAAGGTAGAATTTGTCCAAGTTATATTTTTTTCAAAAAAATTACCGTTTGCTCATTGCCTTCTCCTGTTGAAGGCTGGTAAGTGATTCTATATTTCTGCACACGACCACTGGCGGGATCCCATTTAACGGTCAAGCTGTTAGATGTTGCGTTGTACACCTGAAGGTTTCGTGGGCCACTTTTTGGAGCTGAAAAAAAGTTGTTGAGAAACATAGTAAGCTCATAGAACGAGGCCTCCTCCCAAAATAAGCACCATTTTCAAGAAAATCAGTATACTTTTAGGTTTAGGACTAAATTTGACCTCATGATAAACAACGGTCATGGAATCTTAAATGACTCCTTAATAAATGGCAATAAAGCAAAGTTTTTCAAAAAAGGTTTTTAAAAATGTTCCAATAAATACCTTACAATTTAAAAGCAGAAAAACCTGTTTACAATGGATTTTGTGGTATTTTTTTCCCATTCATTCACTTGTTCATTCATTCATTCATTCTTTGGTCATTCATATGGTTCAGCAAATTAAACTCTTACCTTGTGTTGTTAAGGGTACCAAACGTGCTAAAATTAAAAAAAAACAGAATTTGGGGAAATATTACTAATATAGCTTTAGATCTTTTTTTTTAATTAACTTTAAAATAATAATGTCCTATTTGAAAGCTGAACACCTACGTGTGCGCTCACTGCCAGTCAGGTCATCACTCTCTGACTCATCAGGATAAATGGCAGTAACAGAAACTTCATAGAGACTGTTCGGGTTCAGATTTTCAAACACCAAAGTATTTTCATCTCCATTTAAGATGGTCTTAGTAAAAGAGAAAAAAAAACACACACACACACACGAAATTAAGTCACCATGTCTATCATACTCTCATTGGCAGTTCTTGACATTATTTAGCCAGATGTTTTTCTGCCTTTGATACATGCCAGGAGCTCAAATATCACTAATAGGAAAGGATTCTTTTCAGGCAACAGAGGTAATACCTATTTCAAGCAAGATTCCTTATCATGAAATAAGATTTTTTTTTTTGAAGGAAGGAAGGAAGGTGGGGGGAGGGAGGAATGGATGAGTGGAGGAAGAGAACTAACACTACCTCCATCCTATCTGAGCTTCCAAAAGGCGCCCAGGTTATCCTGTAGAGGGACACATCTGAAGCTCCATGATCCCACGTCCCTCGGAAGCTCTCCGGTGTTACTTCAGTAATCCTTAGGTTTGTTGGGGCTGGCACCGTGCCTATCATGAGATAAAGCAGGACGAAGTTTCTGAACAAGCAATATAATACACAAACGATATAATAAAATCACCTTGTTTTATCTTCACGGACATGAGGAAACAGGCTGAAAACATCATTTAGAACCAAGTATCTTACCAATTCAGTTCATCTGAAAGGGAAATATAAGAGAAAGCTCTGAAAACTTCAAACACCGTATAGATATAATAGGTTACTATTTGTATTCCATTAAAATGGTGCATGGAGCACTGGGTGTTATATGCAAACAATGAATCATGGAACACTAACTACATCAAAAACTAATGATGTACTGCATGGTAACTAACGTAACACAATAAAAAAAATGGTAATTTTATTTTTAAAAAGCACCCCTTGTAAGACTCTTCTAACCCACTTAATCATTCTGCATCTCACACATTTTTTTCAATGTCATATTTGAAAGCTGAACATTTACATGTCAAAAGCATGAACCTGTTCACAGAGCAGTACACATAAGCACAAACTGTGGTATTAATTATCAGAGAGTGCATGGGCTATCATGGTCCATGAAATATTATGATCTAAGTAATCCATGCATGAGGTTTTCCTATAGAACGCTAATGTTAAACACAACTGAAGCAGACTGTACTGACTGTGTCCAGAGACAAGAATAAGCCTACAGGGCTGAAGACTTGCTGAAACCCCAATTAAAAGCCCCTCCATTGATCAGGCACTCTAGTTAGTGCACGGCACAAGGAATCTGGAATGTCTGCCCCAGGTTCTGAGGTTTCATTGTCAATTATTTCTCTATCTACTACTGACCAAATCTGACTACACAAAATCCAGACTCATCAAAAATGTATTTCTAATAATTACAATGAAAAGGCTCATTGAGAGAAAATGAGTGGTACTACATCCAGAAGCACAACGGCAAAACAAACCAACTGTTAAGGATGTGCTTTGGCTACACCTGAAGTTATTAGGACATCTCAAGGATTAAAACCACATATTGAAAGTATTGATTTAGTATACTAACTTACCTGCTTTCACTAGTCTTTTTTCCTGACTTTTTTCCTCTACTCCACCTGTTATGCTTGTGCAAAGCTGTCTGTCTACTCATATGCACCAATTTTCACGTCCAGACCCTACCCTTACCAAGTAAGAACTGATATCAGGAAGGCAAGTGAGATTGCTAAGACAGATCACGGGTAAGAAAGTAGCAGAAATAGATAGAGTCTGATGTTAAGGAGTAGGTTGTGCCATTTGACAAGAGGTCCTGATCAGGTATAGACAGCTAGGTATGAAAGGAGAAGTTTTTGAGCCTCTAGTGAGGGAATGACAGGACAGGAAGTAAAAGTTCCGGATTTGTATTGATCCCACCAGTAGCTTACTAGATGAGGCGGGTCAAGTCATTTAAATTCTCTAGACCTGTGTCATCTACTCTCAGAGTCACTAACCATATACAGCTACTGAGTACTTGAAATGTGGCTAGTCCAAATTGAGGTATACTGTAAGTATAAAACTAACACACACTGGATTTCAAAGAATTATTATGGAAAAAATTATGTAAAATATCTTAATACTTATTCTACTACAGGGTGCCTGGGTGGCTCAGTGGGTTAAAGCCTCTGCCTTCAGCTCAGGTCATGATCTCAGGGTCCTGGGATCAAGGCCCACATCGGGCTCCCTGCTCAGTGGGGAGCCTGCTTCCTCCTCTCTGCCTGCCTCTCTGCCTACTTGTAATCTCTCTCTCTTTGTCAAACAAATAAATAAAATCTTTTAAAAAATACTTATTCTACTGCTACATGTTGAAATGATAATATTTTTGATATATTGGGTTGAATATAATACATTATCAAAATTAGTTTCCCTTCTTTCTACTTTTTCAAATGTGGCTACTAGAAAATTTTGAATTATGTAAGCAGCTTTTATTATATTTCTTCAGAACACTGAGGGCTCTAGACCTCAGGTTCTTAGCCCCTATTTGAGCAGGAAATTATGTGCTGTGCATGGTGCCAGGAACTGGAGATGCGAAGTTGTACAAAGTAAGTGTGCCTCTGCCTTCACTGGGGGGAAGCAAGGGGAAAGCAGAATAGATAGGAAAAAACCAACAGGCAATCACAATTGGATTAAATACCATGGAAATACACTGAGAGGGAAAGAAACAGACATCTCTGGAAGCAACAACAAAATGGAGCAGGTGAATAGGAGCCTAGGAAACCTGCCCTCCATCTACCCTGCCTCTCCATTATGCGAGCCTCCCCTTCACCTGACATCCGACAGCAGGCAGTCAGAGTGCCACTTACCTCACCATCCCTACACCATCCCATGTGTTGTCAATTAACTTTTCTTATCTCCACAATGAAATCATGAACTGGTGAGAGCAAAGATACTTATATTTTGTCACCCCTGATAGCACTTTATATATAGTAAGATCTCAAAAAACATTTGATAACTAACACAACTTTCCCAGAGAAAATGTCTAACATGCATTAAGAATATACTTCCTCTCCATTGCCCCCCTTACCCGCAAGCATGTGTACACCCACACACAAAAAACACACACATACACACACCAGTTAAGTATCTGGAAGATGAAGTAATGATAGTAGCTGATAGAATAATAGGAGGATAAAAGTTATCATAAAAGGAGTGGACATCTGAATTGTTCTATTGTATACCTAAAACCAATGTAACACCATACGGTATAGTGGAATTAAAATTAAATTAAATTAAAATAAAAAACGTAATAGAAGATAAAAATAAATATAATGGACATAAAGGTAGAAGATGAGAAGAAAATAAGTGAAGATCGAGGCCCGCATCGGGCTCCCTGCTCAGCAGGGAGCCTGCTTCCTCCTCTCTCTCTCTCTGCCTGCCTCTCTGCCTACTTGTGATCTCGCTCTCTGTCAAGCAAATAAATAAATAAATAAATAAATAAATAAATAAATAAATAAATAAATAAACATTAAATACTCAAAAAAATGGCACTAAGAAACAAAATGACCCAAAAAGTTCAGTTACATGGTCATGTGATATGGTTTCTCAATTATCAGTGAAGCACTGTTACAACTTACGGGTAGTTTCCTGAGCAGTCACTGGGGGAGACTCCCCTTCATCATATACTGCAGAGACACCTACTGTGTACAGGGTTTGTGAGAAGAGGTCTTTGAGATGGGTGCTGGTCCGTGATCTGTCTACCTCTACCTGTAATAGAACAGTGGAGTTATTTTTAGGAAGGGTCTAGTTTTACAATCTCTGTTGTTTATTGTAGTTCTTAGAACAAGAGCCTAAAAATTGTGTTACAAAAAATAGCAATGTTTTCCAATACATATAAGAGTCCAGGAACTGGAGACAGTTTAAATGCTTCTAAAGTGGGAAAATGTATGTACTAGAGCTCTATCTGAATGCTAGGGTTTGGTAAATAATGACTGCCAACAGATTAAAAAACCTAATCATTTTTCACTGACCGTTTTTCTGTTTCCCTTTGTATCACTGCCTTATTTCTCTCAGAAATGTTCTTCTGTGCATTACCTCACTCACCGTGCTCAAGAGCCCTGTGAGACCCTCTGGTCATTGCATCTCAAATTTTGAAACTGAAATGCAGAATGAAATGAATGTGTGCATATGTATAAATTAGCTTTGATATAATCCAAATGACCAGCACAGTCAATAACTAGGGGCTTACAGAAACTATTTATATCTTCCAAAAATGTCTCTGAGATTCTGACATTGATATGCTCCCCAAGCACACATAAGTTTTAAACCCATTTTCTAGTGAAAGCCCTCAATTTGCTCCCGCTTTGAATTAGGTTGTCATGGAAAGAGATCTCTGTCCCAACATCATCTCAAAAATGCTCACGGCCAAAGGAACACTCCTCTAAGAATCTATTTATTTACCCTTTCTCTCAGTCCTTCTCCATTGTGCTATCTTCCTATTATCGACAAACTCTTCTTCTTCTTTCCTTCTTCCTATTATCGACAAACTCTTCTCTTCTTTCCTTTCTTTTTTCTTTCTTTCTCCTTACTACCTTTTATTTTTAGGCACATTATTATACAAATTTTTTAGTAATTCATAGAACGTAGAGCACCATAAAAGACAACTGGGTGAGAAGAAAGTACTATCTACATTCTATGACTCTTTGTCCACTAAGGGATGATGATTTTGAGATTAGTATCACAGAAGAAAACATTTCCAAAATAAATGCAACAAAATCCAGTATGTTATTGAAATTCAAAAATTGCTCTGCTAATATAAGAAGCTTTCAACCCTATATTAATAAAGTGACAAATATTCAAAACATGCTATCCTCCGCACTTTTTTGGGTTCTGTTGTTAAACCTACTAGGAAAACAAATACTTCCAAATCCATTCTAATATTCAACTTACCTCTTTGACATCGTCTTCTGGTGTTTTGTAGCGAACGATGTATTTACGCACTTTTCCAGGCGCAGGTTCCCATAAGACATTCATGGTACTGTGAGTCACGTCTCTGAGTCTCAGATCTCGAGGTTTGGGTAAAGGCACTGAAGATGCATGAGAAATGAGGTCCAGATGTGGCTCTCAACCACAAACCTCTAAAGTATTCACATAAGCTTTCAAGGAGTTGTTTAGAGAAAATTTAACAGTGTGCAGCAAAGTAACTTTAAACAAATAGCTCTGAAGATAAAAGTACTATGATTCTACCAGATAGAGCTCAAGTCCTCTTAAGAAGGATTTTTTTAAATATGATAAGTTGAAATTTTTTTTATAATTCTAATTTCTCTTTTATATGTAAACTTCCACTCTATTTTCATAAGCTCTTACTTGTTGCTCAGCTATTATAAATCATAATTCACCACAAATGTACAGCTTGTGTTTCTTTCTCAGATATTTAAATCAGTTAAGATAGAAAACAAAATCCAAAGAGTTGTGCTCTCTTAAGAATAGAAAATGATAGAAAAACAACTGGTTATGAGAGTGAAGAATGAAGACGGGCCAAAATAAAGCACCTAGTAAGCTTGTAAGAAAATCCACAGGGTCTAAGTGGTTACAAGAAAATTTAAATAAGTTTTTGCCAAGTCAAATCCTTACCTTAAAAAGAACAAAGACAAGGATAACTAACAAAGAAACTCTTTTGTTATATGAGACAGATCTCACTTTCTAGCTGCCCACTGACCAACTTCCTTTTATCTCTCATTTCAGCTCTGTGCATCTCTCTTCCTGAATGTCTCCCTCCACCTACATGATTCTGCACCTTTGTCCCTTCAATGTTTTTGTCTCTCAGCATCTCTCTGTGTCCTCCTTTCCTTCACTGGTACAGTCAACTTTTTTTTTCTTTTTTAAAGATTTTATTTATTTATTTGACACAGAGATCAGATCACAAGTAGGCAGAGAGGCAGGCAGAGAGAGAGGAGGAAGCAGGCTCCTTGCTGAGCAGAGAGCCTGATGTGGGGCTCGATCCCAGGACCCTGAGATCATCACCCGAGCCGAAGGCAGAGGCTTAACCACTGAGCCACCCAGGCACCCCTGGTGCAGTCAACTTTATATCAAATCCATGACCACACTTGCCTTTCATCCCACTGTGACTCTTGGGTCTTCTCTCCCAGCACTTTGAGAACACATGTCTCCATCTCTAGCTGGCTTCCCACACTTTCCATCTGCCACTACCCCATTTCTACAAAGCCACCAGTCAGGGCCTAATAAATATAAAGTGATTATTTGTTGTCAATGAATTTATGCTCTCCTGCCCTTCAGGGACTCTTTCTCTTTTCTGCCTTATCATGCTTCTCAGTCCCTCTTCTCCCTTGAAAATTTCTTTCGTCTTCTTAATTGCCTTAAAAATGTGGGCTGAGCCTCAAATTTAAGTCAAGTCATCTATCTCATCATGACCTCAACAAGCATAAAACAAAGCTTCCAGTCAGGAAAGGCAAGGGTTCTAGGTGCAATGCTTGTGACTTTTCAAGAAAAAGCACCTAAATACCAGTGAAATAAACCAAAAACACAAAAGGAATTGATCAACACACACAAGAGAAGTGCAAACTACAAAGAAGTCCATGTACTCTACACTGCCTGGTATTACCTAGTGGTCCATTCCCAATATCTAGCATGGTGACTGAAGTAGAACAGATGATCAGTATGTTTTTGGATTGAGTAAGCTGATTAACTCACTTAACTGAAACAGACTTTTCTATATGTGCCATAAAGTATCTACTTCAACAAGAACTTGGAACATCTTAATATTAAGTCTAGTATCTTCCTCCAAAATTATACTCACCCAACATTCCCTTCTCACCATGGCTATATACCCTACTTCCCGGATCTACAACATCAACTTTAAGATGTGCCATGATTTTATGCTCCATGCCCTGACTGACACCTGGCCAAAAGGACACCATCAATTGTAAAAAACATCTCAAAATCAGCTATGTTCAATGTGAAAAAAGTACATCCTAGAATTAATTTAAGATGCTGCCATAAGTCTAGAGTTAATTTTAATTCTCAAATTTGATTGCCATAAGGAATAATCCTGTAACTTACACATAAATTATCAAATTATTGATACCATCATTGGGTGAAAGAAAAATCCTAATAAACATTATATTTACAATGATAAGGAAAGCAGGAACACTGGCAATATCTTACACGTGACTTCCCGAGCAGTGACAGGTTCACTAGTGAGGTCGTGCAAGGCAGCCTGGACTGTGACTGCATACTCGGTGTTGGGAAACAGATCAGTCAGTTGCACGTCATTCACTGTTGGCCCCACGCGCATCTGCATATGGACATGCCAAAGGGAAATAAGACATTCAAATCAAACCTTTCTACTTACTGGGGATAGCCAATTACAGCCTATTTGTAACTGCTAGATGATAGCACAACATTTCTTTTTCATCTCTCTGAAATAAATTTCCTTCTTCATACCAATGTCTCTTAAAATGTGTCACAGGCCCCAAGTCTAATTTTCGATTTTTCTGTTTTGCATGTAAAGTTATAAATAAGTTCATACGAAACTGCAGTTTAATGTGGACTCTAAAACTATAAAGTCTCAGAAAGACCCAATGATAAAGACACAAATGTCTCCCACCTCTTTGGGTTTTCTTGGTTCTGTGGCATTGATGGGTTCATATGACAAGGTGTAGCCAGTAGCCCCTCCCACTGGCTGCCATTGCACATGCATGGTGGTAGGGCTAACATCATAAATATTCATGCTGACCACAGGTACTGGTACTGTTGGAATATAAAAGCAGTCATCAGTCTAATTCCTGTCATTCTACTCATTTTTAATTGTTTCACACTAAGCGATATTTGTATATGCTAAATAGAGAATGAGTTGCTGTGAGAAGTCAGTGAGATAGAATAGAACAGAATCCTTTCCTCTCTCCTAAAAAACCCAATCTCATTGTTTATTGCCATCTCATACTCAGGACTGCAGTTACAACTATTTCATAGAGGAAGAAATTTTAAATTTCCACTGGCATTCCAATGAGACTATATGGAAGCCAAAATAGATACCAACTTCCCGAGATTTCAATCTCTTTTTCTAGAACATCTTTAAGTTGAATATTTTCATTCTTCAATCATAGAATTTCATACATAAGTAACCAGCATAGTATCTTACTTCATCTTTCACACACAAAAAAAATAAATTTAAGTGAGAGTGTAATACATTAATAACTGGAACTTACGGGACCTGTGGGCTTTTTGAAGATAGGTTCCTGAGGCACAGTAAAAGATTTACAGTCTCCTCTTCATTTAATGCCCATATAGATCGGCATATATTGTCCAAAGATTGAATTTAAATTTTTCAGAAATTATCAGATTAATTCTGCCCATTACGAAATACATTATTTCCCACCTCCTATGGTATAATATGAAGGCTAATAATAGAAAACATGGAGGAGGTGTTCAAGATGACAGCATAAGAACACTCTGAAATCACTTCCTCCCATGGATACAAAAAAATTTTTTTAAAGATTTTATTTATTTGACAGAGAGAGACAGAGGGAGAGGGAATACAAGCAGGGGGAATGGGAGAAGCAGGCTTCCCACTGAACAGAGAGCCCGAAGTGGGGCTTGATCCCAAGACCCAGAGATCATGACCTGAGCTGAAGGCAGACACTTAATGCCTGAGCCACCCAGGAGCCTGATACAATCAATTTATAACTACACATGAAATCATATCTTCTGAAAATGACCTGAGAACTAGATGAACAGTACCTGCACAACAAAGATAAAAGAGACATATCAAGCAGGTAGGAGAGGGAGAAACTCAGCCTTGCCCAGGACCCCACCCCAAGCATAGTAACCCACAATTGGAAAGGAATTCCCAAAATGTGGAACTTCCCCTCAAGAAGCGAAATGAGTATGCCCCACAACAAGCACCTTGATCTTTCAGTCCAATACCTGAAAGAGAAGCCTCTAAAATGTCTCATTTTGAAAATGAACAGGGATGAAGTCCAGGGGAACCATAAAACTGTAGGGAATAGAAAACCTGCTCTTAATGGGCTCGAGCACAGACCCACTTGCCCTGAGATCCAGCATAAAAGCAACAGTTTGGAGCGTGCCTAAGTAGTAAGTGAGGCAGACCTGCTTACTAATCTTAAAGCAGCTGCCAGAGAGATAGAAACTTGCAGTGACTTTCTCTAAGGACAGAAGCACTGGCAGGTGTCATTGTTGCAATCTCATTCTAACTTGTTAGTGACAGAGCTGGAAGCACCCTTTTTGGTGTTCTCCCTCATGTCTGCTAGCACCAGCGTGCACGCTACATGCTCCACCATCCCCAGCAGCAGTCACCCCACAACCAGGCTGGGTGAGTGCCCCATATCCCACCTACTCTGCACCACAGCTGTGGCCCCACCACGGCCAGCAGATGCACACAGTTCACACAAGAGATGTCCCACCCAAAGATGGGTGCCTGGCCTAGAGGCCACAGGAGACTCCACTCTGGATCCCACAGATCATCTCCTACACAAGGTCCCTCCTTCAAGACTAGGAGAGGTAGCAATTTTGCCTGTGCATTTTTTCTGTGTGTACAGAAAGTCAGGCAAAATGAGGAGACAGAGGACTATATTCCAAACCAAAGAACAGGAAAAATTCCCAGAAAAAGATTTTAATGACATGAAGATAGCAACCTACTCAATAAAGAGTTCAAAGTAATGGTCATAAAGATGTTCACCAAACTCAGGAGAAGAATGGATGAACACAGTGAGAACTTCAACAAAGAGATAAAAACTAGAAGAAAATACCAAACAGAAGTTATAACTGAAATGAAAAATACACTCGAGGGATTTAACAGCAGAATGGATGAAGTAGAAGCCCAAATCAGTGGGCTGGAATACAAAGCAATGGATCTCAACCAGACAGAGCAACAAAATGAGGAAGAACTTTAAAAAGTAAGGATACATAAAGGAACCTTTAGGACAACATCAAATGGTATAATATTTGCATTAGAGAGGTCCTAGAAGGAGAAGAGAGAGAAAGGGCCAGGAAAATTATTCAAAGAAATAATAGCTGAAATCTTCCTTTATCTGGGGAAGAAAACAGACATTTGGGTTTAGGAAGCCCAGAGAACTCCAAAAAAGATGAACCCAAAGAGAACCACACCAAAGCACATTATAATTAAAATGGTACAAGTTAAGAATAAAGAGAGAATCTTAAAATAGCTGGAGAAAAACAATTTATTCCATCAAGGGAAACCCCATAAGGCTATCTATCAGAGATTTTTCAGCAGAAATTTTGCAGGGTGGAAGGAAGGGTCATGACATAATCAAAATGCTGAAAGGAAAATTTTCCAACCAAGCATTCTCTATCTAGCAAGATTATCATTCAGAATTGAAGGAGAGGTTAAGAGTTTTCCAGATAAACAAAAGTTAAAGGAGTTCATCACCTCTAATCTGACCTTATAAGAAATGTTAAAGGGATTTCTCTACACTGAAAAGAAAAGACAATCATTAATAAGAGGAAAATATACGAAAGTAACAATCTCACTGGAAAAGGTAAATAGATAGTAAAAGTAGTAGTAGATCTATCACTGATAAGGCAAGTATGAAGGTCAGAAAGTATGAAGGTCAATATTACAATAATTACCTAAAGGATGCATAAAATAAAAAGACATAAAATGTGTTATCAAAAATATAAAATATGGAGGATAAAAATGTAAAGCTTTGGAATGTGTTCAAATTTAAGTTGCTATCAATTTAAAAGAGACTGTTATATACATAAGATGTCACAGTGAAACTCACAATAACCACAAAGAAAAACTTCCACTAAATACATAAAAGAAAATAAGAAAGGATCTAAGCATAACATTAAAGAAAGCCAGCAAACCACAGGGGAAGAGAGAAAGAGGGGGAAAAGGACAAAGAAGAATTTCAAAAACAGTCAGAAAACAACAAAGTGGAAATAAGTACATACTTATCGATAATTACTTCAAATATAAATGAACTAAATTTACCAATCAAAAGAAAAAGAGTGGCTAAATAGATTTAAAAAAAAAAGAAATGTCTGTATGCTACCTATAAAACACTCACTTCAGAACTAAGGACACATAGAGACTATGAAGGAAGGGGAAAAATTATTCTATGCAAATAGAAATGAAAAGAAAGCTGGCATAGCTAACTCATATCAGACAAAATAGACTTAAATACAAAGACTGTATTTTTTTTTAATTTTTTCAGTGATCCAAGATTCATTGTTTATGCACCACACCCAGTGCTCCATACAATATGTGCCCTCCTTAATACCCACCACCAGGCTCACCCATCCTCCCCAAAAAACAAAGACTGTATTAAAAGACAAAGAGGAGCACCACCTTATCATAATGGGATGAATCCAACCAGAAAATATAACATTTTTAAATAAGTGTTTACTTATAAACACCCAACAAAAGAGTGTGAAAATATATAAAACAAATATCTGAAAACCTAAAGGGAGAAATTGAAAACAATAGTAGGGGACTTTAACACTCACTTACAGCAATGAATAGATCATGAGACAGAATATCAATAAGGAAATCTTGACCTTAATTGACACATTAGATCACATGGACATAATAGAAATATATATTGTATATATATATATACACACACAGAATATTTCATCCAAAAGCCACAGAATGCACGTTCTTCTTAAGTGCATGTGGAACATTCTCCAAGACAGATTACATGTTCGGCCACAAAATAAGTCTCAGTAAATTCAAAAAGACTGAAATCACATCAAGCATCTTCCCTGACAACACTAGTAAGAAACTAGAAATCAATTACAATAACAAAACTGGAAAAAATACAAAAACATTAAAATCAAACAACATACAATGGAATAACCATGAGGTCATCAAAAAAATCAAAGGAGAAATCAAAAAATACCTAGAGAAAACTGAAAGAAATATAACATATCAAAATTTATGAGATGCAACAAAAGGGTTCTTAGACGGAAATAGGTCTACCTTGCGAAACAAGAAAAATCTCAAGTAAACAATCTAATTTTACACCCAAAGAAACTAGAAAAAGAAAAACAAAGGAAGCCCACAAGTTAGTAGAAGGAAGGAAATAATAAAATCAGAGTCAGAAATAAATTGAGGGTAAAATGAAAATAAATGAATAAATGAAAATAATCAGAGTCGGAAATAAATTAAATAGAGGGTAAAATGAAAATAGGAAAGATTAGTAAAATGAAGAGCTGGAAAAGATAAATAAAATTGACAAAACTTTAGGTAACTAACAAAGAAAAAAGAAAAAGGAGTCAAATAAATAAATTCAGAAATGAAAGAAAAGTTACTGATACCACAGAAATACAAAGGACCATAAGACACTAATACAAGCCATAATATTCCAACAAACCAGACAACTTAGAAGAAAAGGGCTAATTCTTAGAAATAAACAGTCTTCCACAACTGAATTAGAAAGAAATAGAAAACGTAAGTAGACTGATTACTAGCAAGAAGATTGAATCAATAATCAAAAATCTCCCAATAAACAAAAGTTCAGAACCAAACAACTTCACTGGTGAACTCTTCCAAACAGCCAATAAGATTTAATACCTATCCTTCACAAAGTCTTCCAAAAAATTAAAGAGAAGGGAATGCTTCCAAACACATTTTATGAGGCTAACACTACCCTGATACTAAAACCAGACAAGAATGACACAAAAAAAGAAAATTACAGGTCAATATCCTTGACAAACATAGATGTAAAAATATTTAACAAAATATCAGCAAACCAAATTCAACAATACATTAAAAGCATCATACAATATGATCAAATGCAATTTATTCGAGGGATGCAAGAATGGCTCAAATTCACAAATCAATGTGATACATAATATTAACAAAATGAAAGATAAAAATCATATCATCTCAATAGATGCAGAAAAAGCACTCAATAAAATTCAACATCCATTTATGATAAAAACTCTCAAAAAGTGGCTATTGATGAAATATATCTCATATAAAGAGACCATATATGGCAAACCCACAAATAACATTACATTCAGTGGGAAAAAGCTGAAAGATTTTCTTCCAAGTTCAAGAACAAGACAAGGATGCTCACTCTCACCACATATACTCAACACAGTATTAGAAGTCCTAAACAAAGCAGCTAGGCAAGGAAAAAAAAAGTATTTAAACCAGACAGGAAGAACTAAAACTGTCACTATTTGCAAATGATGATACCATATATAGAAAACCCTAAAAACTCCACCAAAAAACTGTTAGACCTACTAAATGAATTCAGGAAAATCCCAGGATATAAAATCAATATGTAGAGCTGTGGTATTTCCATACACTAATAACAAACTATCAAAAACACAAATTAAGAATAACAATCTCATTTATAATTTCATCAAAAAGAATAAAATAACTAGGAATAAATTTAACCAAGGAGGTGAAAGACCTATATACTGATAACTATAGGATGCTGATGAAAGAAATTGAAGATACAGGCAAATACATGGAAAGATATACTGTGCTCATAGATTGGAAGAATTAATATTGCTAAAATGTCCATAGTATCCACAGAAATCTACAGATTCAATGCAATCCTTATTAAAATTACAATGGCATATTTCACCAAAATAAAACAAATAATGCTAAAATTTGTATGAAACCACAAAAGATCTTAAATAGCCAAAGCAATCACAGGGAAAATAGACCAAAGTTGAAGGTAACACACTCCCTGATTTCAAATTATACTACAGAGATACAGTAATAAAAACAGCATGGCACCAGCACAAATACACACACACACACACACACACACACACACACACACACACACACACACACACACACATCAGTGGAACAGAATTGAAAGTCCAGAAATAAACACACATATATGGAAAATTAATTTATGACAGCGGAACCAAAAACATACAAAAGAATAAAGAGAGTCTCTTCAATAAGTGGTATTGGAAAACTAGTCAGCCACAGGCAAAAGAATGAAACTAGACCACTATTTTATACCACACACAAAAATTAATTCAAAATGGATTAAAGACTTAAATGCAAGACCTGAAACCATAAAACTCCTAGAATTAAAACATAGATGGTAAGCTCCTTGACATCAGTCTTGGTGATGTTTTTGTGGCTCAGGCTCCAAAAGCAAGGAAAACAAAAGTAAAAATAGACAAATGAGACCACAACAAACTAAAAAGCTTCTGCACAACAAAGGAAACCATCATCAAAACAAAAAGACAACCTACTTAATGGGAGAATATATTTGCAAATCCTAACTCCAATAAGGAGTTAATATCCAAACTATATAAAGAACTCATATAGTTCAACAGCAACAAGAAAGCAAAACACACAACCCAATTAAAAAATGGGCAGAGGATATAAATAAATATTTTTCCAAAGAAGACACACAGATCACTAACAGGCACATGCAAAGATGTTCAACATCACTAATTATTGGGGAAATGTAAATCAAAACTACAATGAGCTATCACCTTATTCATACGTGTTAGAATGATTATTATCAAAAAGACCAGAAATAACTAGTGCTGGCAAGCTCACACACTATTGGTGGGATTGCAAATTGGTACAGCCACTATAGAAATGGTATGGAGATTCTACAAAAAAGATTAAGAATAGCATTGATTCAGCTATTCCACTACTGGCTATTTATTCAAAGAATACTAAACAACTAATTCAAAAGATAATATGCACCTCTATGTTCATTGCAGCATTACTTATAATAGCCAAAATATAGAAACAACCGACATGTGCATTGATGGATAAATGGATAAAGAAGAGGTGACATATACACAAGACATATGTAATGAAATACATACATATATTATATAACATACATACATATATAATATTATATATTTTATATATTATAATGTATAAGATATACATACATATATATATATAATATATATAATGGAGTACTGCTCAGCCATGAAAAAGAATGAAATCTTGCCATTCGTGATGGGCCTTGAGGGTATGATGCTAAGTGAAATAAACCAGGAGAAAGACAAATAGCATCTGATTCACTCATATGTGGTCTACAAACAAACAATCAAACAAAACCAAATTCATGAATACAGAGAACAAATCAGTGGTTGCCAGAGGGGATCGGGGTTGGAAGGTAGGTGAAAGGGGTAGAAGATCAAGTGTGGAGTGATGGATGGTAATAGACTTTGGGGGTAATCACTTTGTAGTGTATACAGATGTTGACTTACAATGCTCTACACCTAAAACTCATATAGTAAAGAGAGAGGGAAGAGATAAAGACTTGACAGAAGTGAAGATTAAACAAAATCAATTCTTGCCTTGGAGAGAGTGATGCCCACTGCTTTGTCTTATTAGTGGCCTCCCTTCCCCTGGAGTCCAGCCAAGAAGATGGGAGAAGGAAAGAGTATTTTTATATGGCTTCAAAAACCCTACCAGGCCTCAGAAACCCTGCCAGGTGTAGGAGCAAGGAACATCTCTGCCAAAAGCTCTACTCAAAGTCAAAGCCATTAGAGCCTCTCAAGTAAAGGCCAGGAGGCAAAGGCCAGAAGAAAGGGGGAAGATTTTGACAGGAGAAAGATCTGACCACCTGCAAAACTGAAATAGGTCACCACTGCACAGCTCTTCTTCCCAATCTTAGTCACACTCCCCACATGATATCTTTCTTAAGAACTGAATAACTCTATGAAAGGTAAGTTATCCCTCTAAGTTATCTATGGCCATGACCATCCCTTCCACCAGTGGGGTCCCATGATGGCAAGAACAGCTAGTAAGAGCAGTTGAGTATTTATTGAGCACCCGTACAAAGAACACACTCAGTAAATATTTGTTGAATGGATACTGAATAAAGGAATGATTTGGAAGGCTGCCAAAAATCCCACATGGAATGCCTCTTGTTTATCTTTAAAAAGATAAGAAGATTTTTTTTATCAGACTTACAGGTTTTTTCTGTGCCCTTCAGAGGTTCACTATATTCATCTTCCACCACAGAATACACATTAACAACATATTCAGTTTCAGGCTTCAGATCTTTCAGTACTGTGCTACTTTCCAGTCGGCTCACATAAAACTAGGGGAAAAAATAAAAATTAATAATAACTTATGCTGTAATTGCTTCCCTCTTTTCTACTATAATTACAATGTAGTAAACTGCAATGAACTTAGAAATCATATTTCAATGAGGTCATTGTCTTTTGTTTTTGGAAATTACCAGATTACAATGAGATCTTAGACAATTCATATAATTTATTCCCCCAGCTGTTGCTTCCTTATTTGTAAAATGAGTGGGTAAAACTAGATCATCTTTAATGTTTCCTTCAAATTCCATAACTCTAATATAAATTCAAAATTAATCAAGCATCCTTTAATTACAAACCATATTGATATTCTGCAGTTCGTAGAAACCATAAGAATTTAAGCAAAGATCTTTCCCTTTAATTAAGCCCAAATGAAAGCACCATTGCTGACTCAGTTCTGCCCCACTCATATCCTTCTTGCTCCACACCCAGCATTTTTCTGAGGACCTGTGAAGGACTGAATCTCACTATCAGGAAGGAATGGGTTGTAGGTGTTGCCTACTCACTTCTTGACGTTTCCCTCCAGAAACTGGGTAGTATTCCACCTTATATCTATCCACACTGTCAGAAGGAGGTGTCCAGCTCACTCTAAGAGAACGATGGGTTCGCTCAGAAATAACTAGGTTAGAAGGTGCTTCCAAGTCACCTACACATGAAAATAAAATACATACACTTTTTTCACTATTTTTTTTAAATAGAATTTTTTTTTAAGATTTTATTTATTTATTTGACACAGAGAGAGAGATCAGATCACAAGTAGGCAGAGAGGCAGGCAGAGAGAGAGGAGGAAGCAGGCTTCCCGCTGAGCAGGGAGCCTGATGCGGGCCTCGATCCCAGGACCCTGAGATCATGACCTGAGCCGAAGGCAGAGGCTTTAACCCACTGAGCCACCCAGGCGCCCCACTTTTTTCACTATTATAGCAAGGTGATGAAATTTGAAATTAGATTAAAACAGTATTACTTCCCATATTTCAAACTTGTACATACATCCTGATATACTGATATACAGTATATCAATCTAGAGTCCCATTACTTGTAAGACCTCTCTGAATGGGTAGGCAAAGGATTCTTCCGTCCCAGAAGATTCAAGGCTGGGCTCATTGTCTTTCATTAAAACTTGGTCCCACCCTTCCTTTATGACACCACTAGTTTACCAGTCACCTAACTCAAAAGCCTCTGAATCATTATCATTTAATTATTTAAATTCATCATGTCTTATCTCCTTAACTATAGGTCATGCTCTGTGAGAACAGAATTGGTTTCTTATTTATGTTTAGTTCCCCTACAGGACCTAGTTCAGTGGTGAGAGAAGCTAACCACTTTCTTAGTCAAGACGAAAAACAACAAAGTCTTTTAAAATTTGGGAATACTCTACTGGCTATGATTGTGCTCCCTGTGGGTAGATAAGTAAAATGACCAACAATAAAATGACTACAGAACAATATCTAGAATTAACATCAATCAAAATAGAAATACTAAGCTTACTATGACCATTAGAAAGATGTCTCCAAAAATAATTTAAAGAGAATTAATCCAATGACTTCATTAGCGTGTCAATCAGTCTCATAAAACTCTTTCAACTGTCTTTGTAAAGCTGGGGAAAGCATTTCCATTCTTAGTATTCTAACCTTTATTATAGTTGGGTCATAATCAAGCCTACAAAATTATCAAGCAATTTGACTGTCTGAGAAACTAGAATGAATGCAACTATTACACAGTTGATTAAAAAAAAAATAAAGGAAAACAGATAAAAGATGTTTTCATCCCCACTTAAAGTCCTCTCCAACTAAATAAAACTACGACTCTCTCAGCTAAACCAGAGCCAGAAGCCTACAAATTCTGGCTTCCTGGCTGGTTTATTTCCCCAGGGAAAAGGTCAGTCTGTTGTTCAAAATCCAAAAAGAAAATCTGTAAATGTTTGGAGAGAAAAACTCAAAAAGAAAAAGTCATATAAATGCACCCTCAATACCCAAAAGTATATGAACCATTTCTACCACATTATTGATCTTCAAATAAGCTACAAGCCATTTCTAGTTTGCTTCCATCAGAAACAAATCAGAGAAAAAAACGGACTAAACAAATGATTCTCAACTGAGGGCATTATTTTCCCCCAGCAGATCTTTGGCAATATTTGAAGATATTTTTAGTTGTCACAACTCAGGGGATGCCACCAACATCCAGTGGGCAGAGCCAGGGGATGCTGCTAAACATCCCCAAATACACTAAAGGGTTCCTTTCCCCCATTCCAAAAATAATTATCTGCCTCAAATATCAAGAGTGCTAAGGGTAAGAAACCCTGGACTAATCTTACCTGGACCTTTGACACTGTTACACAAGTTAATGGTGACGTCATCTACAATCTTAGAGAGTGACTCAAAATCTGCCACATTGTATGCATGGGTATCATCAGGATCTGTTGCAATCATCTTTAATTCATCTTCATCAGCATTTTTAATACCTTAGGGGGAAAAGGACATATTCAAATTAAAAGAATTTGAATTTTCAATGTTAAGTAGAACATGTATGTGATTTTCCTCAATAATAAAATTATTATCTACAGTTACAAAATAGAAACAAAGGAAAAAATAATAGAAACTAAAGGTTATTCTGAATTAGATTCTTCTAAATGCTTCTAGCACCAATTTCCCACCAAAAAAGTGTGTCTTGAGTGTTTTTTCTGGAAAGTAAAATAATGGCTATCAAAAATAAACATGAGGGCGCCTGGGTGGTTCAGTGGGTTAAAGCCTCTGCCTTCGGCTCAGGTCATGATCTCAGGGTCCTGGGATCGAGGCCCGCATCGGGCTCCCTGCTCAGCGGGGAGCCTGCTTCCCCCTCTCTCTCTCTGCCTGCCTCTCTGCCTCCTTGTGATCTCTCTCCCTCTGTGAAATAAATAAATAAAATCTTTTTTAAAAAAATAAATAAAATAAAATAAAAATAAACATGATGCCATGGAAAACCAAACAGGAATTTTCCTGAATCCTATTAATAGTATATTTGCCCTCTTGATCCAAGAAGCCATGTAGTTCCATCCCATTATGAGGGGAAAAGAAGAAAATGAGTTAAATTCTTGGCATATCATTTTGATAAATTATGTGATAGGGAAAAATATGTTTGTTTGTTCTTTTGTGCTTCAAAAAAATTTTTTAACTACAAAAATATCCTCAGCTTTTGTAACCCCAAGGGCACTGCTAGCCTTTTGAGTGCTTACCAACAGCAAACAGCTCTACGCCTTCATCCTTGAGTTTCTTTGAAGGTGCCTCAACATCATCTTGTGACTTTCCATCGGTGATGAGAACACCAATTTTTCGAGCTCGAGGCCTCATGCCAGCTTGGGTCCTGAAGCTCTGTTGATGAATGAAATTCAAAGCCATGCCTAGTGGGATTTTTAAAAGATAACCAGTCACATCATTATTCAACCACAAGCTCTGACCAAAAGCAAGAGCTAAAAGCACACATCACCCTTACTCACCTGTGAGAGTATTGCCTCCTTTGTATGGTAAGTTTGCCACAGCCTGCAACAAGCTCGTCTTGTCTCTGTGAGTATTTAGCTGCCACTCTGTTCTGGGGTCCCCACTGTACTGAGCAAGAGCTAAAATAACATCATTAGCACTAGCATATACAAAAGAGCATGATAAAAATGTCTAATGGCCTTCAATTCTGTCAGACCTACCAATTTGTACTCTTTTGGGACCAATCTCAAAGACTTCCACAATGCGAGAGATGAAACTCCTCACAGTTCGAAAATTTGCCCGGCCAATGCTCCATGATCCATCCACCAGCAACACAATGTCTGCTTCTGCTCTGGTGAGACACTCCATCCCTGACATGGCAATCATGAGACAAGTCAGGGTTAGTAGCAAATTCTTAACAGGGTTACTTCCTAGCCATGCCTCTGTCATCCCTGGATGCTTGCCTAGCTGCTTCAGTTCTGTAGCTTAGCTTTGTGATTTGGAGGTCAAGACTCTCAACATACATCCATATGGTTTATTAACCTCAAATAATATTCATGAGAATCACCAATTCCTCCAATGATTTATTTCTATGGCAAATTTTTCCTTTATCTTTGACTGTATTCCCTGGCATACATTCTGAGGCATTCCCAGTCATAGACCCTGGAGACTTAAATTAAACCATCATTATAAAATGTGAATGGGCTCACAAACCCAAGAGCTGAAATAAACGAATGAAAATGTACAGCTATCTTACTATAAGGCATCAATAATTTTAATAAAATTTTAAGGTTACCTAAAGATTAGATGCTGCACTTTTCCATAAGACGTAATGGTCATTAGCAGACAAGTATGAAGTGAACTGATAAAATGTGTGAGCTAAGAAAGGTTTTAGTGAGTTAAAAACATCTTCTAAAATAATTAAGCTCCTGGGTATTCCGTATATCATGAAGGATTAGACACATGACTCTTAAAATTAGATCTTTTTGAAATAAAGATACCTTGTTTTAAAACCTGATAGCTATTATATTATTAAGCTGTGAGCTGCTTAACTTTATCATCTACTATGTTTAATAATCAAGTAAATACAGATGGTGAAGTCTGCACATTTAAAAAATCAAGAAAGAAGGAAGACAATTTAGAAGAAGTATGCAAACAAATACACAAATTGAGAGCTGTAGAGACAAGCACAAACACTGATACAAAGCTAGGGTGCTTTGGAAAGAGAGAAAAATCCCAATATCCTCAGTGCACAAGCTACAAAATAAAAATATAAGTCAGTTAATATCATCATAACGAAACAACAGAACATTCATGCAAAACAGCAGGATTTGACACTTTCATTTATTTCATCCACATCCATATTTTTTAAAAGCCCTCTTTTCTGGGAGCTTATATTACCAGCTATGACTTTTCTAACTTCTTGCCATCTTAGCATCTCATCTTTATAATGTTTTTAAAAAGCTCATTGAAAAAAATTAAACGATGTTCATCACACTACTAAGGTGTCCTTTGCATATAGTACAATCCATCAGGATTGAGGACTCCCAGGTACTACTCCAAACACCTAAGTCTCTGCAAGCTTTCCCCTACCCTGCCCAGATCTACTCTTTCTTTATCAAATGCTGGAAAATATTGGGAAGTAAATTCTATCCACTACGTCCACCTCTAAGAATGTTCAAAACTAGTTTCATGCACATCAAAGCTATAATTGTGGCAGGAGTAGGAAAATCTAAAGGCCTTATGTTACCATGTTGCTTCCCAAGTCACAGTTGTCCACCTACTTATATAACCCAACTCTGCTTGCTCAGCCCAAATAAATCATTTCTGCAACTACATTAACAAAATAAAATTGCACTTTAGTCATCAAAAAGAGAGAAAATGTGTATTATCTACCTATTCTCAAAACTCATCTTTAAATAATACAGTACTATGTAACCAATGCAATCCTGACAAGACAGGCCTTAAAAAAATATTGCCAAAGATATGCTTAGCTGGATGTTTGAAGATATGTTTTTAGGAATGTAAATTATTTAAATACATTTAGCATAAAATATTTACAGCTGCTTTTCACTGTGTGATTAACCTAACAGTTCATATTTGAAATAGTTTCATAATATTAAGATTTCCTAGGGTAATGTTACTCAATTTCTTACCAGAAGATAAAATTGGCATTACAGTTGTGTCAGAAAGGGTTGTCATTTCTTGTCCAACAAGTGGCGAACTTTCTCCTCCATCGAACATTCCAAAAACATTTACTTTATAGGTGGTACCTGCCCTGAAATGTTAAAATATATAGTCTGTATGTATACTGGCTCAAGTGGTAGCATATTTGGCTTTATTAAAGACATTCATCTTGATTTACAAACATTCACTTAAAGCAGGTTGTAACACACTGCTTCTAAGCAATGGGCTTTAAGAACATAAGTTAAATGTTGTATCTTGCAAGGTAACATAAAGTGCCTGGCACATAGTGGGCTCAGTAAATTTCATCCTCTCTAATCTGATAAAAGTAAATAGTGAGCATCTATATAGATTTCAATATTGGTGAATGAATGATGAGACAAACAAACTTTCCAAAAGGCAATGCACAGTAGTCCATTCTTCCTACTGTAATGAATGTAGGGTGCTGTTCAAACTCAAACTTCTTGTTTTCCACTGCACAGCCTGAAGCGAGACTTTTAATCAGCCCACCCTTCCCCAATCCAGCCAGCTGGCACCAAGCACAAAGTCCTGCTTCTCTCTCCCATGGCCCACCCTGGTAGGGGATTCATACTCAGCATCTCAGCATGAGTCACCTGGGCCTTTCCAGAAGGCACAAAAACACCCACACTTCCACGGGCCTGGCTAAGGAGAAGCTGCTTTGGGTGAAATCATATAATAAAGATGTTAATTTTTAAAAAAAACAGGGCGTTATTGAAAAAATGCCATTCCTGACCACTTAATAACAAAAATCATTAAAACATTACAAGAACTTCTGCTAGCCTCTGAATCCTAACCTCAACTTCAGCAAGTCCAAGAATAAGAGAGCACTTCTGCTGATTCTAAACCCTCTGCTAGCAGACACATAAGTGATTATTTGTGGAAGGCCTACTAATATCCATAAATTATTTAATCTTTTAACAAAAACTGAATATAACCCATTCCTACCTAAGTTCCTCCAGAACAACTGTATTGTCATATGGTCCAACCACTAACTCCCCCAATCTTCTGTCATCCCCTGTGGGGTGGAACGTGACCTTATAACCCTTTACTTCCCCAGGGGCAGGCTCCCAAGTAACTCGGAAGCTCGACATGGTTGGGTCAGATGTTTTGAGGTTTCTGGGTGACTTAAATCGAGAAGCTGTAAAGATAGAAAGATTTTAAAATATTATCCGTAAGTAAGCTTTGGATTTTTTATTCCCACCCCCACAATAAGAAACTGAATTAAAAATATGTAATCCCATGTATATCATGGGAATCATCACATACACCACACTTCAAATTGTATATTTATCAAAAGAGTTAAGTAGGGTAGCACAGAATATAATACCCAATGAAAATCCTGATAATGAAGTGCTACCTAAGTGAACTTATAAATAATTCTCACAACTGAGATTAGATTAGCATCATTAATACAAATTAAAAATAATAATAATTAATTAGATCATTAATATGTAGAATCATTTTACCAGGAATGTGAGTGGTAAAAATAGAATTAGGCATCCTACCTAATGAATTGTAATTTATTACAGAACTAATTTCAGACATTTACAAATAAAGTAGATGCATGAAAACTTTCCTTTAAATGTAACATTCTTCCCCCACCACCAAAAGAAGTTACTATTTTATACCTGTTGTTCCTGATCCTTGCCTAAGCTTTCCTTCTCCTGTCTTATACATTGGAAGAACTGTGATGTCGTATGTAGTCTGGGGTTGAAGTCGTTTTAACACTGTTGAGGTGACTGTGGGTGGCACTTTGGCAACCATTTGTCTCCCACCCCCACGGGGGCGATACACAACCCGGTAGTTGATGACTTTCCCAGGTGCTGGTTTCCAGGTAACTCTCATTGTGTTTTCTGTTTCTTCATCCACTTTTAAGGTTTTTGAATCTTGGGATACTGTGAGATAAAAGGAAGACTACAATGTATACTATGAAAGAAAATACACATGTCTACTTTACCATTTATGTGAAAAGAAACTGTGGTTTCTTAAATATGTACGCTGTGTTCTTGCTTAGCAAATTCATGATGGCGTGTGAGCCTAATCTCAATGAGATCATGGCAAGATGTTTTCTATCCAGCTAATAACTAAAAAATGGAAGTTCTTATTGCACGGATTTCCTTTTGCATTCTAGAGACTTTCGAAAAGAAAATATCCCATTTCTGGAGATGAACTTTTCGCATTTTTATTGTATTTCTAGCTGTAAGTAATTCTTGTGGTTATCATGCTGTGGGGCATACTAAAAGTCGTGAATTTAGGGTCAGAAATATTATTTGGGTCTTTTCAGAAAGGGGTACTGTCCATAAATGACTAGCCAGAGTTGACTATTTTCTGACTGCCATAGACAAGTAAAACTATGAACACAAAAGAATAGGAAACTCTAACACATAAAAATACCTCAAGGGCTCGAAAGATAAACTGGTACACAGTGAGTGTTTTAGGAAACACTATGTAAAAAATGCTTCATAAATATGTAATGAATATTATTTATTAAATAATTTTTACTAATATCTCACATTTATCAATAACTATATCAGAAACAGATCATCCCACATCCACAAATAGCCAACACACATTTCTTTTCTTTTACAGTTAGAGTTTATAAGCAAGATAAATTCACTCAGTTCAATAATCTTAACATTCAAAGGTAATAAGCATTTTCAATACAAAGAGAGTAAACTGAAGGAAATGTTGCTAAGAATCTTTCTTGATCTTATGAGAAATTTTCATGTTCAAATAGTCAAGGCCCACTTGAAACAACTAAAAAATCTAAATAAACTGTGTGTGTGTGTGTGTATTTAGATATATAGAACAACATTTTTAAAACATTGGACATCAGGCAATGTAGGACAGTGATCCCTGAGAGATGGAAAGAAATGAGAGTGAGATTTATAATTGTCCTGGCTTATTGCTTAGAGACAATTTCCAGCCCCAGTTTAGGAAGAGAGAAACCAGATGGAGCCTGGTGATCTCATTCAACTGAGGAGATAGTTCTGAGTCCGGGGAGTCCAAGGCATCTAAAATTGCAGAGCAGAGTACTGGAGAGGAGATGGTGTAACAGAGGGAAAAGCTCCAAAAATCTGCAAGAGGTCCTCCTGGAGTTTCCAGCCCAGTACTAATCAGTGCATGTGCATGAGGAAACTATACAAAACTAGGGAAAGAACCACCCAAAAGGAGCAGAAGGAACAATTAATTCCTAGAGTTTATTCAGGTCCCCAGTAATGCCCCAGTAATGAGGCAAAGTTATCCCTAAACTAAAGGATCCTCTGATCTAGTTCTAACACAACTTAAATGAAAGCTTGAGAAAAATTAAACTATTTCTAAGTAACTTGACTGAATCCCAGAGCAAAACTTAAGGATATTTATAAGAATGTAAAAATATCTGGCACCCAGCAAAGTAAAATTTGCAAAGTCTGGTGTCTAATAAAAATTACCAGGCATGCAAAAAAGGAAAGAAAATATGACTTATGTTATAGACTGAATGATTGTGTCTCCTTAAAATTGTTTCGTTAGAGCCTTAAACTCTAATGTGCTAGTATTTGGTGATGGGACCTTAGGGAGATAATCAGGATTAAATAAGGTCATAAGAGTACGGTACTAATCTGATGGGATTGAAATCCTTATAAAATGAAGAGGAGACACCAGAGCACGCCCTCACTCCCCGCTCCACCAGAAGGAAGAGAGGAGGAAAGGCCATGTGAGGATATAGCGAGAAGATGGCCATCTGCAAGTGAGGAACAGAGTTCTCACTAGAAATCAAATTCTGCCAGAACTTTGATCTTGGACTTCCAGCCTCTAGAAATGTGAGAAAAGAGAAAAACTCTTGTTTAAGCCATCAGTTCCTGGAATTTTGTTATGGCATTTGGAGCTAAGACAACCCATAAGAAGAAGAAAAATCAAATATATAGAAGCAGAACCAGAAATGACATATAGGACATAATTATTCCTAAGGAACAGTAAAAGAGCTATGACAACTATATTCCAGACATTGATGATGGCAGAAGAAATAGTAGACATGTTAATTAAAGACAAAGAACATATAAAGGAGACTCAAATCGAACTTCTAGAGATGGAAAATACAATGTCTGAGATAGAAGATACACGGGATGGTATTGACAGCAGATTCGAAATTGCAGAAAGAAACATTAGTGAAACTGTTAACATGATAATGGAAACTATCTGAAATTAAACACAAGAAAAAAAGATTGAAAAACCAAACAGCACAATAGTAAACTGTGTGATAACTTCAAACAGACTAACACATGCGTAATTGGAGTACCTAAAGAGAGTGGGGTGTAATAAAGTATTTAAGAAAAATGGTGGTCTAAATATTTTCAAATTGTATAAAACTATAAACTCACAGATCCAAGAAGCTCAATGAGCCCCCTAAGCACAAGAAGCATGAAAAAAAACTACATCAAGCACATCAGAAGCAAATTGCTTCAAATCAGTAATAAAAGAAAATCTTAAAAGCAGCTATGTGAGCATAAGGTACAACATATCTTACCCTAGTTTTAATGGAAAACTGGAAATTGGGGGGGGGGAGCCTCACTGGCATCCCATGAATAAAAAGCAAGATTTTTCACCTTCCTGATGTAGGCCACACACTATAAAATGGTGCAACATTCACACTGTAAGTTCTTTTCATGTTTTAGAGACTCACAGGATGCTTTCCAACACCCACTGCACCTCTGCTAAAGCAGCTGCCATAAACAGGTTCCCATCTGCTGGCTTTCTAGCCACAATCCATGGTTTTCATTGCATCAACAATCTGTTTACCATATTGCTGAGTTTTAGGTAAAAGCAATGTCCCCTTGGAAGTCTCTAAGAAACTCTAAGTGGATGACCTAGTGACTCTGCCCACTTATCCATACTTGAGGATTCATCCACCACCTATATACACATCTGACTCAGATTTCTCAACCACTTTCTAGACTGCTTTACTTCCCATGAAGAGAGCAAAATAAAATATAACAGATGGTAGTAGCACAAAGAAAGGTTCTTGCCTTCTCTCTTATCTGCTTTAGATGTTTGGGCAGTTTGCATAGAAATAAAACTCCAAAAAAACCATTTTTCATTCCTGCCTAGTCTGCTCCTTGTTCAAAAGAGGCCTTTCTGTTCACTTACCTTTCGATGTAGATCAATCAATTCACCAAGAAATACAATTTCTTAGAGGTTCAACTTCTTAGAGATGAAAGTTTATTTATTTATTAGGATTTCTGCTAACATATTTACAATTGGCTAAAACATATCCCTGGTGGAGATTTTCAATCACAAATAAATATCTGAAGACTCGGGCTTTTTGGAAAAAGACACAGTGGAGGAGAATTGGGGGAAAAACTTCCCTCTAAATACATATACTTTCATAATTGCTCAACCACATGAATTGTATCTTCACTCCCACAGATAGATTTAGCTAGATGTGTCATATCTGGCCTAGTTTATAACATGATTTCTCTTTACAACAAATAAATTTCTGCCAGATTCTTAAACTACACCAGCCAATATATTCAGATACAGATTTCGTTTGCTACCATGGAAACCGACCATGTGACTATCTGAGAAATAGGCTTTTTCATATATTAAATTTCCAATATGGAGTTTCATTTTTTTTTAAATCTGGCTAATTTTGACACAGATTTAAACTTCAGACACATGCTACTGAATTTGTCAGTGACTGAAGAAGAGAGGAGTTCTTCAGATAACTCAGACCAAAAGACTTCAACTTAAGGACAACTTAAAAATCAGGATATGGGACTTAACTGAAGCTGCTCACGGCACTTCCCTCTCCCCTCCCTTACCAGAAGAATCCCTCAATCTCTCCATTTCTTTTTAATAAAAGGAAATGCAGGAATGTCCCATTCTTTCCCCTTTTCCTAAAACCCTCCCAGAAAAAAAGGAACCAACTTTCCTCCTATAAATTCTTGGAAATGCCTATAAGCTTAACGCTTCTTAGGGAAAAGAAGTAAGGAATGTTGGTGCATCTTTCACCAACCAGCTGATACTAAATGATGATAAGTCATTCAAAATTATTCACCAGAAAGAATATTAATGACATTAAGGTAAATCTGAGCCACCAGAAAATTGAATGGGATTTTGATTTAACCTTACCAAATACAAGAGGGATGAAGTCAAGTCTCTAGGATTGGTCTTGGGTATGTAATAATCATATTCTCAATAGCCACTCTCATGTATCAGTCAACTCTAACTGGCTAGGCACTGTGCTTGGTGCTTTGCACATTGTTATTTCATTTAATCTCAAGACAACTCTGAGACTGCAATCTACAGATAAGGACACAGAGACTCAAAGAAGGTTAAGTAATTTGCCCGAAGTCATACAGCTATAAATGAGCCGATAGTCTCTTTGTCTCCATGGCTCCTGACCTTTTCACTAGTTGAGTTTCTTATCTAGTTGAGCATCCTATCAGGAAAAAAAGCCAGAGAGAGAGAGACAAATATAGGTAGTTGGACAGGATACAATATTTCAAAACGTGATATAATTTTTATACTAAGTGAACTAAACCAACCTGAATTTAAACCACAGTCTTTAAATGTCTTAATTTTTCATCCCCATTTACCATAGAATGAAAAACAAAGGCAAGTGATTAAACTGACACTTGAGCTGATAGCCATTAGGTAGCACCAACACACACCTAAACACACTCGTGATGTTACCTACATTCAGTTGTGGCTTCTCCATTTAAAGGTTCTCCTTCTCCACTGCTGTAAACTGCAAAGACTGAAACCTTGTATTTGGTCTCTGGCTGCAGATTTTCTATCACAGTATGAATTGCATCTCCGGGAAGACTTTTTTCTCCAGTCTCAATGTCATCGTAAAGCGACTTCCATGAGACCCTGTAACCTCGAACCATTCCTGGAGCAGAAGTCCAATACGCACCAATTGATGTGTCGGTGATATCTTTAGTAACGAAATCCGTAGGTGAACCACGTTCTAGAATAGAAATTAAAGAGGAATCAATTTTTCAATGTCTACTAGATATGTAAATATTCCTTCATCCCAGTGGACATCCTAACTTGCTGGACTCAAACTCAGTTTGAGTACAGTTGCCCATTTCTTCTTTCTGAGCTGTCTGTCCTGTTCTGTTAGTTGAGCAGATTGATGGAATAAAACTCTAGAATCTGTTCTGATTCCTACCTATCACCCTGGTCCGCCAACATGTTCACTCAGATTGGAAGGCCCTTCAGGACAAGGATGCCATCCAAACATGAAAGAGTACATGCCTAAAAAATTTGCTCTCCAAGGGAAAAAAAGGCATCTACATTCCAAAATTTTACCCTGTGTCAGTCCACTTTATAACAGAGCCCATTGTTCACAAAGACCTTTATTTCTTTAGCATCATCTTTTTCTCTCTGATGTAATTTAAATAAGTTCAGTTTCAATGTATGACCTATGACAATTGCAACAATTTCATATAACTTGCAAAAATTAATTCCAGCGTCATTTTTTTTTTTTTTAAAGATTTTATTTATTCATTTGACNATCATTTTTTGGTGAAAACTCCATTTGCTCATGCAATTTATTTATTTTTTTTTAAAGATTTTATTTATTTATTTGACATACAGAGAGAGATTACAAGTAGGCAGAGAGAGGGAGAGGAGAAAGCAGGCTCCCTGCTGAGCAGNGATCCCAGGACGCTGAGATCATGACCTGAGCCGAAAACAGAGGCTTTAACCCACTGAGCCACCCAGGCGCCCTCCAGCGTCATTTTTTGGTGAAAACTCTATTTGCTCATACAATTTAAAAGGAAAAGTGCAATCTTCCAATATAGCTTAACTCTGATGAAATGAAAAACCACCAATTNATAAATAAAATAAAAGGAAAAGTGCAATCTTCCAATATAGCTTAACTCTGATGAAATGAAAAACCACCAATTCTTCTGGAAAACTTTAAAGCGATTAGTCATCAAAACAAAACACACCACTTGTTCAAGCTGATCGAAAATGTCTGCTACTAAATTTTGGCTCTTTCGATTAAAAAAAAAAAATACAACCCAAATGGAAAAATATGGAAACCTCAACTTAATAGGAGGCACAGATGTCTTCCAATAAAACCCTCACTTTCCATAATTTAAATGTAAGATAAATATACAGGTCAATTTATATTGGCTACCTTTACTAGGGTTTATGCCACAGCATGACATAAATATAAAACTATCTGCTTCTACAGCATACATTTCACCAGTAATTGTTGTAAATTCAAGCAAATGATATATAAAGCTGTTACAAGATTTTTGAAGACTATTATTTTACTTGAATCAAACAGTAAAAATGAATACCTTAAAAATACTCATAATTTAATCAAACCACTAAATTTCAACACAAAGAGTAAAGATAATGATGAGTAAAAAAAAAAAGAAATCTGGGTAGACAGAAACCTATCATACTGTAGGATTCAGAGGGGGAAAATAAATAAAACAGGAGCTGGGCATCCTACCAGACCCCAAGCACAAATGGAAAATTCTAACTCCATTACAAATAACTGTAACTGCTGACAGGACATCTCATCTCTGGAGGGAAATTAGTTACATAGTTCACTGAAACCAAAAATACTTATTTTCAAGAACATACTGACTTTGCTCCCTTAGTACTTGAGGCTAATTTTCACTTGAAGGCCTTCTTTCACTGTATGGGCTACTTAAATGGCCACATATCTTTATATTTTCTCTACATATGGGAATATAAACAAACTGTTCCTTTGAACCATTTTGGTTATTGTTTTTGATGTCTTATTTTGTTTTGATCATTGATATCCCAGCAACTGGTCTGTAAGATTTAAATGGGCAGTACATGTTTCCTTTGTTTGATGTACACCTTTTCACATGTGCCTCTTCTAAACTGCCTAAATTGCAGTTAGAACTTACAGTCATTGTAAAATTGTTGTACTTGAAAGTGACTGAACTTAAATGAGATAAAAATGACATTGATGACATTCCAAAAAAGTGTAAGATGAATAAGTTAGCTAGACTGTGGGGATTATCTTCCAAATTAACACTGGAGTAGTTTACAAACAATCATTTCCGCTTCTCGTCTGCCCCCAAGATTGTGTTCCTCAGCCCGTTTTCCTCCCTACTTGGAATAGCACTGAGTTTGTGACATTATTTATTTCCATGACAACAGACATCAATCTCACAAACACAAGCTAATGATTCCACTGTGAGAAAATAATAGGAAAAGAATTGTGGTTAAAGCAAAAATACATTCACAGAGATACTTCTGGGCTACAAACAAAAGGAGCCTAGCTCACTAGCCATGTAGTCCCGTGGATTTTATTCAACTGTTTTAACACTCTCAGAGCCTGTAAAGCTGGAACAAAACACTAGTGAAACTGCAATAAAGACCTTTGCAAGGCTTATCAGTGTCCAAAAAAAAAGTTGCTAAAAGCACTTCTTTTCAAAAATATAAATGAAATATTAACTAAAAAGCACCCTTAACTTCTAATTAATGTCATGACAACAATAATTCCAATGAGCATTGAGTGAATTCTCAATTATAGAAAACAATCCTCAAAAAAGTATAGAATCTTCCTGTGACACCCAAAGGCGTTATCTACAAACACTGGCCTTGCACCATTCCATATTAGTAACAAAGAAATATGGAATCCAAAGAAAGAAGAAAGACACCTCCATCCAGAAGCCAAGACTGAAAAGACAAACTCCTTCAATAGGATTCTTATATGTCAGTCAGTCAGTTTGATAAGAATATTCCAAATATTAAGTTTATACCATCATCACATTGATAAACATTTTTTTCTCAAAAAGGCTAGAGGGTTGGGTATTCTGCTGCATTACACCCAAGAATTTTGAGAATATGATGTACTCATGAAAAGTAAATTTTATCAGACCTATAACCCTTTAAAAAATATTTTTTAAATGGAATCTTGGGTTGGACAAATACTGGAATACAGAAAAAAATGAAGCAATTGAATTGTACCCTGTGATACAATTGGCAGGCTGTGAAGTGGTCAGGCTGGTCTTAAGACCTAGTGTGTAACTGGCTGAGCAGGCCACCAGCAGGCTACGTCACCTCCTGGGACCCTGGGACAAAATAAATGGACTAGATTTGATAGAATACACAGAATCACCTGGGGTGCCAAAGAGTGGGCAATGCCAAACCAATTAAGTTGAAGTATCTGAAGATACACCTAAGCACTCACTGATGCTTCCTTAAAAATCTTTAAATCTCTATTATTCTTGGGACACCTGGGTGGCTCAGTCTGTTAAGCATTTGCCTTACGATCAGGTCACCATTCCAGGGTTCTGACATTGAGTCCCGTGTCTGACTCCTTGTTCCGCAGGGAGCCTGCTTCTCCCTCTGCCTGCCACTTCCCCTGTTTGTACTCACTCTCTCTCTCTCTCTCTCTCTCTCTGACAAATAAGTAAATAAAAATCTTTTTTAAAAAAAACTCTGTTATTCTCATTCCCCTACAATTCTTTATTTTTTTCTCATTTTTTTCTTTCCCCTTCTTTCTGCTATTACCCTCTGATGTCTAGGGAGGCATTTACTTGGAAGACATGGTTGGTCAGCGCAGGAAGAAACCCTCATGCTTGTTTTCACTCTGAAATGAGACTCCTTCAAAATAAAGACAGGTGTAGTGAGGGTAAAACTGACCAAAATCGCTGGACCCAGGAATGCTCTGTAGGACTGTTTGTTTATACATTGTGTGGATTTATGACCACACACAACAAATTGCCCTTTAGGTAGTAGAATGTCTCAAGGCTGACCCTTGGGAAACTGAGAAGTTGATCAGATCTTCTCATCACATCCTTTCCATCCCATAACACATGTGAGATGCTAACTGCTGTCTCCTCCCCTTCATCCCATTTCAAAAGGAAATGGCTCTCAACACATGCTTCTTGTTCAAGAGTTATCACATTTTCCTGTGAATGAGGTTCAATTCAAGTGTTATCTAGCCAAGGATTTGCTTTGGTTTAAACTACTGAATTGTAGGTTTTGTCCTCAATCTAAGGAACTTTGGACATCCATAACATAGGAAGAGATTATTTGGCTTGGTTTGGTTAGATTGGGTTTGGGAGTCTCTTTTTAGAGAACCTGGGAAGGAAAAGGAAAGAGAGAGGAATAAGAAAGGAAAGATGTCCGAAGACAAGCCTATAGCCTTTCTGCAAGAGGCATTACTACATCTCAACAGGGAAAGCCATTGACAGGTTCAGAGAATAGGAACCAAATCCAGTAGTCTTTTGGCCCCTTTGTCACTGTGCTTCCCAGAACTTGCATCCACTTGTGCTCCAGCAAAGGCTCCCAACTTCCTCAAGTTCCTCTTTTTGGTCTGCCCCAAGACTTATAAATGTTTGTTTTATGATATTTCAGTTTGTTCAGGATTTCACATAAGTGGCATTGTTTTCAATAAATACTTAATCTCACGATACCTTTTTTCTGCTGTTCTGGTGTATATGCCTATGCTTTGTATATTATTTTTATTTCTGGTAATAGAATTTCTGGCAGTCATTTCAAGTAAGTCCTCTTCTATAATGATGGTATGCCTTCAACTTTATCCTTCTCAATAGTTTTCTCAGCTATCCTATTCTCCCCAGTATAGTACCAATATAGTTATAAGGAATAACATTCTTTTCTGTCATACATTTAAACACACAAAATTTATCAGTTCCTTGAAATTTTGACACTCAGAATTTCTGCTGTGATTATAAACCATATTAGGTTTATTCAAAAGGCATTTTTCTCATGCCTGCTCGCATGCATCTCTGAGCTACTACTGTGGGAACTAATTTAGACAGGTGCATTTCTCATGATCTGAACATCCACAAGGGGTTGATTTTTACTTTTTTCCGCATACAAGGCCAAAGAACTAATGCCTCATTTAAGTAACTTTCCTATGTTTCCTTAGCCCTTTTCCATTTGCTTTCTGAAAAGCAAATCATCATCCAGTTCAAATATAATTATAACACAAATTAGCCAATGATGATAACTGAAAAATTAATCATAATGAAATGAAACTGTATAAATTATTCCAGTCAGCTTTCATTGAGTTTCACATACCACTTTCAAAAATAGAAGTTAAATTGAAGATGTAGTGTAAATCCTCTTCTAAATCAATTTGTCTTTTCCGTTAGAGCTCAGCTCAAAAGTCATCCAACTTTCCACAGCAGAATACAGAAAACCTGCTTCCACGTTTATGTGGAAACACACTTGATTTACAACCCCAGTTAATTAGAGCCACCATTCCAAAGTACAAAGTTCACTATTGATAAGCAACAACTAAATGAAGTGATACATAGATCTTAAAAACCTCTTAACAAGTAAATTACCCTTCAACCTCAAAGTCTATATGAGATTTCTTCTGTAATTGTTATGTCCCCAGTGTGATTTAGATATTTCTCCAATGAGCCATTAATGCACAGGAAAAGAAATACGAATTGCTGTTTGGCAATTGTGCTAAAGTTCCCCAGAAACCTCAGCGTTGTTATACCCAGAATGTATGAATTTTCAAATTATGAGATAGCAGTAAATCTAAGGAAACAGAGACCTTATTTAGTCCGTCTTGGAGAGGCCCCATGTTACTCAACATCCTGCAGAGGAATTCCTATGATGTGCTAAAAACCTCACTGTAACAAAATGTCAGCTGAGTGAGCTTGGTTTGATGTACAGGAAGCTGTCCATGTCTAGGACACTGGCAGGTTGCTATAGCAACTGAAACAAAGGAAATTTTAAAGAGTCATCTTTTCCATAGCCAAAAACCAACAGTCAAAAACAAAAAGAACTGTATTATTTCCAAACTGAAATTTTCATTCATTTGTGGTAAAATCTCGGAATTAAAATAGCCATTATTCATTTCAAGGTTTATAACAGTAGGTTTTCCTCTCTCCTCACACTAACAGTGACAACTAAAAGTTCTATCACGACCTAAAGTACACTTACATGTACAACAGTCCTTTGGTAATCACATTAAATCTATCTCAACAACAACGGTGGGGGGGGGGAGACAAAAACAACATAAATCAAACCTAATAGTTTGTGCTCAGATTCCTCTAAAGTTTGCATCTGAAATAGCAATAAACACTGCCTTTGTGATTCTATTTCATACAGAACTAGAGCAAACCATGAACTTCCCGATGCCAGTGCTAATAAATCTCTCTTCCAGGGACGGGGAATTTTCTGATCATTGGCTGCATTTCAACAAACTAGGAAACAGATTCAAGTTAGGGACAGTTGTAGAACACACAAAATAGTTTTTTAAAAAATATTTGTTGATTTGAATAGAATGCACTTGAGGTGATCTATAAAATTTTCAACCTACAGAATGCCCCTGCCGGCAGAGCCATGCCTCTGGATGGAAGAAACATTCCTTCAAGGTCTGCTCTTACCACCTTCTTTCCCAAGAGAAAAACAGATTAGAAAAACAGCAGCCCTCAAAAGCAGTTGCCTGGCTCTGTTTCTGGCTTTCCATTCCCTGCATTTACCATCATATCCTATTCCTGTATATGGTATGTGGATTTGGCTGAGTTAATACAATAAAATGAAATGGAATAACCAGGGGCAAAAATCTTCTACTATTTTAATTTAGTCACAACTATGCTTTCGCATATTTGTCAAGTTTACCACACATAATGCAATGGGATAAATATGTTCATAAAATCAGTCTGGCAGCATTTTATGTAATCCTTTGCTGTAGTAAAGCACTTTGGTGTAAATGGAAAAAAAACGTATTATTATAATTATTTATCAATTAACTATAGTTAATCATCTCACTTCCCTCCTCAGGAAATGGAAAACAGTAATTTTTAAGATTTCTTTTAGTACCAATGTGTCTCACTTAGAGGTAATTTCTGATCAAATATGTGTGTGTGCACACGGGCACATATTCACACATGCATACACGTTGGTAGATTTTCTATACTACTTGTACAAAGCTATAAACAGTTCGGTTCAACAGTTGGCCGATTAGCTCAGTTGGTTAGAGCGTGGTGCTGATAAACAGTTCGGTTCAATTATAAACAGTTCAGCTATACATCTGGCCCAGAAAAATCAAAGCCTAGTAGAATGTGTTTGCTTTTAAATTAAAATGTATATTTTGTTTTCTAAAGATTAATATATCATCCTTAGGAAAAATGCCTTATTTTTAACTCCAAGAAAGTTCTGAGTATGAATATATTTTTTTAAAGTAAGAAAATGCAGAAGAATATTAGAAGGTTAAAAGGTACAAGAAGAAGGAAAACTATTGAAAGTATTTCCAAGATATTCATTGTAAGGGAGAAATTTTCACCAACATGAATAATCTACAGTTATTCTGGAAAAAGCTCAAAAGTTTATCCTTAAAAAAGAAATCCTATAAGCAATCTATGTTGAAAGCCTTTGGGAAGCACAAGAGAAGGAGAACTTCAAAAGGTCAGAAAAGAAGAAGAAACTTGTCAGAAATTCTGGATGTTGCTCCAGATACAAGGATCACATGCTTTACTGTTTGGATAAGGTGTCTGTAATTAAGGCAATTTCCATTTCTACTTCTTATTATTTTCAAAACATTAGTGTAGCTAATCAGTATCTCTGAAATACTTACAAAGCCATATTTTTAGATATCGATTCTAAAGTGAATGTCATTTCCTCCTGACGAATTTTATATACCTATAGTATTTTATAATTTCCAAAAAGTTTCACTTACAGTCTCTCATTTGATGTCCACAGTAAATCTGGGATGCAGAAGAAGCGATGATCATCCCTTCTTTATAGATGGGTATACTGAGGCTCAGAGGGGTTAAAGAGCCATTGCAAGGTGACATGGCTAAGTAATCAAGTCAGGACTCTTCTAGTAATCAGTGTTTTACACACTGGTATTTAATCTTTCATTTAAATCCTCTTTTAAAAATAAATTTCACGGACTATTAGAATTAAACTCTTGATTTCTATTAGAGATCAAATTGACAAGAATATGTTTGGACTATTTGTTTTCAATTCTTGACTAAATCTTGTACTTTTAATGAAAACTGCCTACTGTGGGCCTTGTCCCTGTTAATTACGACATCTGTAAATCTCCAAACTCCTGGATCCTCCAAATTTGACAGATATTTTACCTAAAGTCACTGTGACTTCACATCACAAAAGACAGTTCAGATTCATTTTCTTTCTGTAATTATATTAAATAGGTCATATAAAAGATGGTGATAACAAGAAGGAATCAATGCCTGATTTCCCATTTAGGCCCCCAGCTAAGGTACTGACTCATTACCTTAACCAACCACTGATACTTCTTTTTAACATCACAATATTCTTATTGTGGCTAGGTTAAATTTGCAGTTTCTCCCTCTTAGACAACTTCTTTTGCAGTTGGGGTGAGTTAAGTGGAAACTGCCATTATATTTCAAAAGATTCTAAGAACTATGAAGCCCTCTGACAATGAAGTCTAGAAAACCAAGGACACAGCTCCAGTCTTGTTGGTGGTTCTTGCTAAATACTGCATTAACTTCAAACTTCTAACACAGAACTGAATTTCAGAGATCATTTAGAAAACAAACAAAGCAGAAACCGGGATCCTCATATTTCTCAAGCTAAATGCTTTTATGCATGGTGAATGAGGGACTCAAGAGTCAGAAAAATTCCTGCCTGTTCCTAGTGATGGAAGCCACTGTGTTACTGTGTTACTTTTCATCCACAGATGTCTCCCAAGGTCGCTTCTCACTCTGAATGTCACACATCTATTTTCCACTTAACCCACCCATAGGGTTAAGAACATATTTCTATGGCCTTCTAATGCACTCAGCTCCTCAGTACACCTCTTCCGGATCAAATTTAATTTTTTACAGTGGCTTACATTCTACATCTCTGAATAAGAGGCAGTTTTGTAGTTACTCGCTTTTCAACACAAATTCCTTTTAAGAGAAAGGATAGCACATTTCTAGATTTGATTTTCTGCAAACATTTTCAGCTTCCTAAACGTAATCACAACTAAACTCAGGGATTTATCTAAAACAGGACAGTAATTACCTTCCAGTGTTGTTCCTTCACCGTGAAGGGCATCTCCAGCCCCGGATGCATACAAGGCCGTCACAGATAAGGAGTATTGTGTCCCTTCGTTTAACCCTCTCAGCACAGTACTGGTCGTGTGTCCTCTCACAGTGACCTCTTGAGTTTCACCCCCTGCCGCTGGGACGTAGGTGACGAGATACTGTTTCACTTTCCCTGGTGCCCCAGTCCAAGATAATTTCATAGTTGATGTCGTAGGGTCAGAAACTCTTAAGTCTCTTGGGTTCCCTCTAACTTCATTAAAAAAAAAAACAACATCAAAATTCATTATTTAATAAAATGACTTGAAAAGCACTTTGTTGCTTTAAGTGTGTGCGTGGACGCACACATGTGTGCACGGGGCACGCATACTGCATCAAATTGATATCCTGAGAGATATGACAGCAATTTTAACTGTTGACAAGCAACAGAGCTTCAGCATTTCTAAACTGGGCCTTATGTGTTAATAGAAAGAAAGCAAAAGTATCCAATTCCTCTTCTGTGTTTACACAGGTTAGTATAATTTACACTACACCTTTGACATTAAAAACTAGAGTCTTTTCTCTGAAAGTGGGACAAAGCACTACAGATTGTAAATACGTTGATTAGTATCACAATGTAGGTTTTAACGCCTCCAAGAAAGCCTCAATAAAAAGGATTTATTGGCATAATGCTATGAACTTCTAAACATAATGGCCAAGAAATACACTGATGTGATAAAAATGATAAATGATCAAATGCTATCCCTAGAGAAAAACTTAGGAAAGGCCGAGTGAGGCCTTGCCTGGGGTAGAACTCAGGGGCTACCTATCCCTTTGGAACTCTGATGTTTAGCATTTCTTGACTTTTCTGGTAGAGTTGTCATGTCATCTCCAAAGGGTCTAAAGTCACCCAACCCTGTGACACTCTCCACTGGGTACAGAACAACTGGCCGCTTTTACTCTAGAAACAGAAAAATGAAGAGTCATTGGGTCTTTTTATGGTCTGCAGCACAAAGGGCCCTAGATCCCCAACTAGAAAGAGAAAAAGGAAGGTAGTGATTTCCTGAAGGGCAGAGAGGAGGAGGAAAGTAAATGGAAAGAGAAAGGGTCTCTGCAGGAAAGGTTATTTAGCTAGGACCAACTGGGAATGGATATTCCTTGTGAGTGTCTGCCTCAGATTCACTGCTTATCAGCATCATGACGCAGTTACTATTTAGTATCTTTAGCCTTGATTTCCTTATAAAAAAGGATAATAAAATCAACAATTCCATTGACTCTGTGCATCGATCAAATGAGATAATACATGAAAAGCTCTTTGCACACTACCAGACATAAGTAAGTCCTCAATAACTGTTCATTATTGCTAATATGTTGCTGTTGTTGTTGTTATTTTTAACTTTAGAGAGAGGGGATAAAATGAAAATGCAAAATGCCTTAATTTTTCTCAATGAAATAAATATTAAACATTAAAAATTTGCAACAAATATCAGAATCTATCCTGGGAGTCTATCCCATTTAAATAAAAACAGGTTAATATTCTAAAATCTTCCTGAAGAAGTAATATCTAATCTGTTTCAATGGTGCATAGCAGTTTGATTTTTAATCCCTAGTAATCCTTCAATTCGTATTAGAATATTTAATAATATTATTTTAAAAAGACTATTTGGGCCATATGATAGCATTGAGTTCTACTGACACAAAAAAGTGCTGTCATAGGTAAGTCAAAAACTTGAGTAACCGAAGTCTAAAAGGACTACCATCTAAGATACTCAGATAATTGAGACAGTGTCTCATGGCCTGTAGTGTCTGGACTGCTGCCTATAGGATCCCTTGAGGTCTAAGATTTGGGTTGTTACCATACAGTCAGCATATTTCCTCTACCTTCTTCGGTAGCTGCATTTCCAGTCAACGGAGAGCCAGGTCCTGAGAAATATTCAGGAATTACAGATACTTCGTATTTTGTGTCTGGAGTCAGGTTCTCAAGTGTTATCCTCCTCTGATTGGCAGGGGTGGTAACTTCTTTGCTTTCTCCACCAGCAACTGGTTTATATATAATTCGGTACCTTGAAACTCTCCCTGGAGCTTGAGTCCAGGTGATCTTAAAGCTGTCTGTAGTTTCATCCGTCACCTTTAGATTTCTAGGTGCTCCTTTTACTGAAATTGGTTTTTTAAAAAAAAGTTTATTTTACATAAAAAATGCAAAACTAAGCTTTTGATCACTAAATTATAGCATTTCTCTAAACAAATCCAAAAGCAGTATTTTGTCAAACATCCTGGTTACAACATTCATTTAGCTAGATATTAACTAGATGCTGAAGCAACAAATACTCTACAATATACAGAAAGAAACTAAGTACTGTTAATTTTTTTAATTAAATAAAGAGGTACCTAATAGTAAACTTTTTAAAATCATACTCTATTAAATAGTAAATTCATATCGACATAGAATTCAAGGATAAAAATACTTAATTTCTTGAAATATAGATAGCCAAGGCTTTCCTTCTAACTCGATTTTTCACAGAAAAGTAGGAAAATAATACCTAACAGCCTTCTACCATATTTACCCGCTTGAATGAACTGTCTTATCTGGTCAGTTACACAGCTAACTTTTTAATCTACATAGTCATTTGACTTGGAGAATAATTAGACCATACATGTGTTAGACCAAACACATTGTACTTAATGAATGCTAGCTGGATCTAAATCTTGAGGTTCAAATTGCAATGGGGATAATGTACATTGACTCACAATCTTAAATGGGATTTTCACTGAGCCTAAAGGAGAACATCATTTGACTTTATAGTTAGTAAGCATGTTTAAATTACTTATTCATTTAAGGGGAAAATTGTCCATTTGAACCACATGTTCAGGAAAGATGAACTAGAGGTTGTCTTCTCAATCCACTGGAGTGAAAGTACAGTGCGATACATCTGCATTTACCTCACATATTATTAGAAATGTATCTAAATAGCCAACACATCAGTAGATCACTTCAGGGAGAAAGAAAGTGAATCCCTTAAGAAAAGCAATGGCAGTTGGCAGACTTACACCCATGACTCATTTTAAATGGTAAGGAAAAAGACTGAATTAGCCAGAAAAATGAGGCAGATAAACTGATGAATTTGAATATAGTGGTTGCCCATCCCCCACTTATCAGCAGGGGTTACATTCCAAGATTTGCAGAGGATGCCTGAAACCATGAATAGTACTGAACCTTATTTATACTATGTTTTTCTTATACATAACTATGTAGAAGCTTAATTTATAAATGAGGCACATTGAGAGATTAGCAAAAATACCTAAAAATAAAATAGAATAATTATAACAATATACTGTAACAAAAATTATGTGAATATGGTCTCTTTCTCAAAATATCTTACTATACTCACTCCTCTCGTGAAAATGCCTACATGATGAGATAAAGTGAGGTAAATGACACAGGCTTCATGACATAACGTTAGGCTACTACTGACCTTCTAACAATAGTCAGAAGCAAAATCATCTGCTTCTGGACTGTGGTTGACCGTAGGCAACTGTAATCATGGAAAGTGAAGCCGAGGATCAAGGGGAACTAATCTAGTTTGAAGCTGAATGTGTAATTTTGAGCCTTAGATTACCCAATAGTAAAAAAAAAAAAATGACTGTGTATAGGATTATTGAATTGGTTAAATGAGATAATCCATGGAAAGCAATTACCATAGTACCCGACACATAAACTGGAGCTCAATAATTGGTAGCTTAACAAAGGTACTGAAATCAGAAGCTTCCTTATTTACTAAAGAAAGTTCAAATCTCAGATTTCACTCAGACAGTAGAATTGGAAATGCATTACCAAATGCTAGTGTTGAAGTCCAATAAGCAAAAACTAGAGCATATATGAATGCAGTTGGCTTCACTCAAAAACCTCCTGGACTTAAATTTTTTTCCTAAGACCAATTCGCATCCCCATCCCAAAGTGATGAAGGAAGAGGGCCAAGCTCATCAAGCAACAATATGCACATTACAGAGAAATCATCAGAAAATCAGAAATAGGAAGGTACCTGGGTGGCTCAGTCGGTTAAGCATCCAACTCTTGATTTTGGCTCAGGTCATGATCTTATGGATCTTGAGATCAAGCCCCACATAGGGCTCTGCACTCAGTGAGGTATCTGCTTAAAGATTCTCTACCTCTGCCCTACCCTCCACTCATGCATGCATTTTCTCTTTCTCAAATAAATAAATTTTAAAAACTAAATAAATAAAAGGAAAATCAAATATCTAAATATGGACTTGTAAGTTATTCAACACAAAATTCATAAGAAAAAAAGTCAACCTAGGCCATTATTTTATTTGCTGGCCTTCAGGAATAAATATACCTAAATCATGCACAAGAAGAATAGATCAATCTTATTTTAAAAATCTTTCAGAGAAAAAAGATTCTCTAGGTTTCATTAGCAAGATATCCCAATATATGCCTTCCCTATTAGCAAATACTTCTTTGTGACTACCTTAATTTCCTCATACATCTGTTTCAGCTTATTTACCTATCCACCGGTAAATATAGAGAACAATTGACATGTCTTTTATTATTTGTGATATTTATCTTGAAGAGTAATTGCCTAGTCTTAGTCTTCTTGTAACCACATTCCTTGGTATCTTTTAAGTGTCGAATGTAGTGAAACCTATCAGGAAGTACTCAATTCTATCAGTAAAGAGAACATATCTAAACAAATAATGATTAAAACATTTGGTAAAATTTGTACACTCATGTTCTCAGTGGCATTATTTACAATAGCTAGAAGGTGGAAGCAATGTAGTTGTCTGTCCATGGGTGAGTGGATAATCAAAATGTGATATATACATATAATGGAATTATCTTTCATTCATAAGAAGAAAGGAAATTCTGACTCACGCTACAACATGGATGAGCCTTAAGGACATTATGCTAAGTGAAATAAGCCAGATACAAAAGGCTGAATGCTATATAATTCCACTCCTATGAGGTACCTAGAGTACTCAAATTCATAGAAACAGATAATAGAATGGCGGTTGCCAGGGGCAGTGGGGTGGGGGAAGGGAGAGTTGGGGAATGAAGAGTTATTTTTTTAATGAGTACAAAGATTCAGTTTTACAAGATGAAAAAAGTTCTGGAGATGGATGATGATAACGGTGGCATAATAATAGGAGTGTACTAAATGCCACTGAAATGTATACCTAAAATGATTAAAATCATTTTAATAATTTTATGCTATGTATATTTTACCACAATTTTTAAAAAGGAAAAAACATTTGGTAATATATTTGCCATCACATCCATAGATAAAGTAAACAAAATTCAGAAGTAGTTGAACATAACCCTGCTGAAATATGGGACAGAAAAATCTGGCCTTAAGCAGTATTTCAAGAGTTAATTCCAGTTATTAACAGTTCTCTATACCTCTTAACCTCAAACGCATCAAAATAAATCTAGGGATTTTTTATATAAATTTTTTTCACTTTTTAAAGAGATGTATGAATAGCTGTACTTTATAGATGCTGAATCTTACCAAGGTATTCACCATCTCTATAGAGGAGATGGTTATTTCAAATTGTAACTTGGTTCTACTTGGAAAACAGGGTCCAAAACCCCATCTCACCTTCCGCAGTGGTCTCCTCTCCACTTAAGGGAACACTGAAGCCATCCTCATACTCTGCAGTCACATTGACTAAGTAGAGGGTCTCTGGCTTCAGGTTGTTGAGAATGACACTGGTGCTTGAAGCTGGCTCCACCACTGTGACCTCATCATCTCCGGTAGCTTCCTTGTAGGTGATGTGGTATGAGAATACATTTTCTCCAGCAGGAGACCAGTTAGTTTTGAAACTGTAAGAAGTTGTCTCAGAAAAACTAAGATCCTTTGGAGGCACATAAGCTATTTAAAAAAAAAAGGACGCAGTTAAAAATGTTTCAATCTATAAAGCAAAAATGGACCTGATGACTAGGTTTCTGAAATGGGTTATGTTCATTGGGGAAATAGTCACTGAGACAAATGTACTGAGTAAATGTTCCATATATGACCCCTGAGAGAAGGCCTCTCACTAACAACCCTACCAGGAGGTCTTGATCATTTGTCCTGACCATTCGCAATACTAAGTTACACTGCTTAAATGATTAATTAAAATTTAATTTGAATGGGGTTTCTAAACACAAAGCAGTAATGGAATGGTCCTGGCCACAACTGGAATATTTAAACAGTAACAGACCTAAAATGAACCAGCAATACTTTCCCATTAATCCTTGGCAATCAGATATTAACTTTTGGTGGTAGACAAATAGTTCAAAGTAATGATTAAGGAATTCTTCCTAACAAAAGAATATTCATTAAACTAAATCATAGGAAGAGCCAATGTCTAAGTCACACTGCTGTTCTCAAGGGACATACAATCAAATCAGAAAAACAGAAGAGTGTGACATTATTAACAAAATAAAGCGGTACCTAAGAACCACAGGTGACTGGAAGTGATAGTGTTACAACACTAGAACAGTTAAGGGAGACTTAATGAAAGAGATGGGACTGTTAACTGAATGTTGACAAATAGAATTTGAACAAATGAAGAAAAGAAGATAAGGAATTCCAACTGTGAGGAATGATGCCCACAGTTGGTCCAGGGAAGGGAATGCATAAGAAGAATTCAAAGTTCTAGGACTATGTTCTTGTCACCTTTAATTCAAAGGTCTTGGCTCACCACCTACACATAGTAGACCCTCAACTAGAGGTTGTTGAATTGAATATGACAAATAGGTGTGATAAAGCTGGTGCTCAGCCCTGCTTAAGGATCCAGGATCAAAAACATCTCATGACTCCTGGTAAATAGCTTTTTCACTAATAAATACATGATCCATACCAAGGAAAAAGTCATATTTCCGAGCCAAATAAACTAAGTTCATAGATTTCTAAATATAGGAAAGTTACTTCTTCCTGTATGTAAAAACAATCGGAGAAGCATATTATCCACAATTTTAGAACCAAAAATGCTTTGTTCATGAAGAGATCATTTTGGCTCTACAAAATCTACTAACCTTTTTTCTTTATAGCTGCCAATTCTTGCTCAATTCTAAGGCAGATAGACTGTGTGAGTTCAAAAGATATTCTCTGAAAAGCATCAAAATCTTCCACTGTGAACACATGTGTCTCAGCAGGAGGAGAGGCAATAGCTTCTAATTCTGAGCGAACAGCATCCTTGACACCAACTGCAAAGATTTCCACATCCGAATTCCTTAGTTTTATAGCAGGATCTCTGAAAGCATCCGAAGATTTCCCATCAGTGATAAGAATCATGACCTTTGGTACGTTGCCTCTTGAACCTTTGCTAGGCACAAATATTTTCTCTCTGACATAAGTCATTGCTTTCCCAGTGTTTGTAGATCCTCCTCTGTAGGGGAAGGTGTTTATTGCTTCAATTATATCTTCAACTTTGGTGAATTTTTTCAAAGTGAACTCAGTATGAGGATCCCGGCTGTACTGGACAAGACTTATCTGTACCCTGTTTGGTGAAATCTCAAAACTTTTTACAAGAACTTCCAGAAAGGCTCTAACTTTAACAAAGTTTGCAATCCCAATGCTATAGGAACCATCAACCAAAAACACGATATCGGCTTTTATATCCACACCACGTGAGCATTCTGTAAAATAAATAAATAAATAAATAAATAAATAAATAAATAAATATAAATTAATTATTAAATACAGATACCTGGTTTTCTTAATAAGCACACTTACTTAAAAAAAAACTGTTGCAAATATTTTTAAACCAAACCTGAACCAGTAAGACACACTGTCCAATGGACCATCATATATACTAAACCTAATGATAGACCTATTCACGTACCCACTTGAACTTTCATTGGCTGAGTCTTCTCCATTATTGAAATGGGTTCACTGGATGTCAGTCCCTTCATGGCAGAAACACTGATCTGGTATTCTGTGTCTGCTGAAAGGTCACGAACACTGAGTGTGGTGGTCTGAGGCCCCACACTGAGAGCGTGTTGTCGGCTTCCAGCAGTCATTGGTGTAAGAAGGACTTTATAGCCAGTCACTGGGCTAGGAGATGGACTCCAACTTAGCTTAATGTATTTTGATGAGACTTCCGTGGCAACCAAATTTGAAGGAGGTTCAATAACTACAAAGTAACAAGCAGAAGAGTGATTAAAAACAGTGAGATGCAGGAGTGCCTGGCTGGCTCAGTTGGAGGAGCATGTGACTCTTGATCGCAGGGTAATGAGTTCAAGCCCCATGTTGGGTAAAGAGATTACTTAAATAAATAAATAATTTTTTTAAAAAAGTGAGATGCAATCCTCAGGTTTGGACGTTCAATTCTTCTTATTCAAATTAATCATGAATTAGTCAAGAAGAATTGCCTAATAACAACTCTCCACTTCCACCTGTACCTATCCAAAACCAAAAGAGACTCAGTGTCTGGTTTTTAGTCAGGGAACTGAGAAAATTAGGGGAAAAGAAAGTCATTGGAAGAAATTAATAATAAGATGTCTGATACTTAATTCTCTGGGACCAAGATTTCCATTCTGTTTTTGATACTTTACTCATTGTCTTTATTCTTAGGTACCAAAGTAAGCACTTGATAAATGGTTGTTAAACCAATGACTAACTCAATTCTTTTTCTCTTTTAATGATATTATAAAGACTAAATATAGTCTTTCCCCCCACTCATGCACCCCAGGAAAGACAGGTCAGCATTAGAATGTTTAAAAAATTAACTAAAGAGAGGCTAATCAGGGGAAAGTGGGGTGAGCGGGTCAATTTTGTAATCACACAGAGCAAAAGAATCAGACATTAGGCAATAAAACAAAGAAAAAGGCTTGGAGCCCATGAAGTACTGAGAAGGGTTCTGAAACAGAATCACAGTCAGTGACTGTTGCCAAAATACTTGGGGTTTGGAGATTAAAGAGTTTATATGACTGAAGATGTAGCTATTTAGAACTTATCTTTAATTACTTGTCAATTCTCAGGCTAAGAGGAGTACAATCATGGAAATTGTGACTTTTTAATGGCCAAAAGGATGTTTATGAAATATCTTGTGAAATGTCTTTTCTTTCTCCCATGTATTTAGGAGCAATAATTGATAAAAATGGGAAGATTTTCCAGATGCAGAAGGATCAAACTGACTGATCCTTGAAATAGTCTTAAAAGTTTTGAAAACGTGCAGAGAATGATGATAGAAAACCTTTTGTTTCACCATTTAATAGAAACGGTGTTCTCATCAGTTGATGTTGCCGAATGCTAAAATACATGTCTTCCCAGGCTGTCAGTGTTCACTACGGAGTGTGAGGTCACCAAAGCAAGTACCTGGATAGCATAATTATGGACACTCAACATGCACAAAATGGCCTCAGAGAAAAAAACACTATGATGGAGTATACAATTGGAGAATCGCCAGAAGATATGTTTGAGTAAATGTGTCTACTTTTAGAATATCTGTAAAGCTATAAATGCTATCAAGTAATGGAAAAGGCTAAGACAGGGGAACACTGAACCATTCCCTCACCTTCTTCTCCACTAACCAAGTCACCAAGTTGTTCGTCAACACCGGAGCACACCTGGGAGATGATCTCATTCTGAATATCCACAATTGCATCGAAGTTGGCCACGTTGAAAACATGGTTTAATGAAGGCGCAGAGGCAATTTGTTTGAGTTCTTTTGCATCTGCAGCTTTAATGCCTTCAAAAACAGAAGGACAAGGATATATTGAAGAGAAAAATGTGCTGAATTAGGGAAGTTCTTTGCTTTCTCGGTCCTTCAGATGTAAAGACATTTGTAAATCCTTATTTAGTCATAAACAGAATTCCTTGGCTTCATAACGAATGTGCGACTGTTCAAATGACAAAGGCATTTTATAATTTCACAGAAAGTGGCCAGCCAGAAAGGAAAATGAATGGTTAATAAAACAGAGCAGGCTCTCATCCCAACCATGCCATCATTTGCCCCTGCCATCTGTAAAGATAATACTTTTTTCTTCCAGAGTCCTGAGTGAGCTGGAACCTTCTGAATTCTTCAAGTATTACATAATATAGGAAACACATTTTAAAAAGCACTTAATGATAATACAAGGAGGATCTTTATTAGAATCACTGACCCAGCATTCTTTGAAAAGTAGAGAGCTGACAAAAATATGAATACCACCTCACAATGCATAGGCTAAAGGAGTTACATGAGCGAAATACATAAGAAGAATTTTTACTCAAAGATGACATGGTTTGGGCGCCTGGGTGGCTCAGTGGGTTAAAGCCTCTGCTTTCGGCTCAGGTCATGATCTCAGCGTCCTGGGATCGAGGCCCGCATCGGGCTCTCTGCTCAGCAGGGAGCCTGCTTCCTCCTCTCCCTGTCTCTCTGCCTGCCTCTCTGCCTACTTGTAATCTCTCTCTCTGTGTCAAATAAATAAATAAAAAATCTTTAAAAAAAAAAGATGACATGGTTTAACACTACACTATGAAATACACTAAACACTTCTAATAGCATCCTTCCTTAAGGAATCCACCTTTTCTCTTCGTAAGCATTAAGTATCGAGGTAGGTCCAAAGCAAAAATACAAAAACATGACCTACCCAAAGAGAAAACTTCAACCCCTATATTTCGAAGCTCCCTTGCTGGAATTTCCACTTCATCCTGGGATTTGCCATCCGTAATAATAATCGCCACTTTAGGAAAGCCAACTCTTGCTCCAGCAGATTCCGTGAAAGTATTTTTAATTAAGTAATCAATGGCATCCCCTGAAGTGAAAAAGAAACATGTTCATTCACTCCTTACCACACAAATTTGCAAATTCAACAACCATGTGATTAATTTCAAAATTATTTAACATGTGAAAATTGTGCAATGCTCAATTTCTTCCCCAAACAGCTATTTCACTTATTTTCAACAACAACAAAATTTGTAAAAACATACCCGTCATTGTGTTGCCACCTTTGTATGGAATTTTTTTAATTGCAGTGAGAAGCTCATCCCTTCGGTAGTACTGATTTAAGTTAAATTCAGTCCTGGTATCAGAGCTGTACTGAACAACTCCAACCCTTGTCTTCTCTTCTCCGATGTCAAAAGCAGACACAAGAGCACCAATAAAGTCTAAAATGTATTTAAAATTATTCCTTCCCACACTCCATGAGCCATCCACAAGGAACACTAGATCAGTCCAGGCACTGACAGAGCATTCTGAAATACATATGATATATTTTTAAGTGATGTATTCTTAGCTCTATCCATCCTTAACGAATACATCCTTAACGATTGCAAACTAACATTGAACAACTGTTGTCTCCTTAAATCATTTTGTTCATTAGAACATATTCACATTATTCTTCACCCACAACTGACATGCGCAAAAGAATATCACATTTTATTAGCAAACACAGAAACGTTTTCAGTGCCTTCCTTAAGATACACTTATGGCACTATATGGTTGGAAATTACTATATAAGACATTGTGCAAGAAGAGATAAATAGATAGATACATGACCTACTCTCCAAGAACATGTGACCAAAGTATTCATGCTCTCAACCTGTTTTTATAAACGACATCCTTTTCTTCTTCTCTCCGAGTACAAATTACACAAAACATCTGGGAGACAGACAAAATGAGCAGTGTCTTCATTCCTTGGCATTTAGCAATAAGTACAAAACAATTGCTGTCCTATTCAAGCAGATGTAGTTAAGTGGAAGAAAAGAAAAAATGTTTTAAAATTCTCCTGCATTTTAGAGTGTAATTGTCTAAAGTTTGCAGTGGCTTAGTCTAGAGGGTTAATAGAGTCTAACAGAAGTAAAAAGAAGCATGGGGCACCTGGGTGGCTCAGTCCAGTTAAGCCTCTGCCTTTGGCTCAGTCATGATCTCAGGGTCCTGGGATGCAGCATGGAGCATTGGGCTCCCTGCTCAGTGGGGAGTCTGCTTCTCCCTTTTTCTCTGCCCCTCCCCAACCACCCCCCACCACCAGCTCGTGCTCTCTCACTCTCTCTCTCTCAAATAAATAAATAAAATCTTTTAAAAAAAGATGTAAAAAGAAGCATAAATATGACACAAGATAGTGAAAATATCTTGTCCTAATTATCAGTGTATTTGAATTTGACATCTAAAACCTGGGCACATTATGTCTTTAAATTACCGAAATGCAATGATTGGCTTTTACAAAGGAACACCATATCTTTCCTTTTCTCTGCAGTAGGAAGGAAAACAGGCTGACTTTCAAGAAAAGCTGTATTCGAAAGGCAACACTCAGTGAATTTTCTGAAGATGTTTTCGTCTTTGTAGTCAGTTGGTGGATAATAAAAGAGATACTTGGCTACAAAGAGAAGGAAAGGGTCCTGGAAAATTTTGCAAGCTAAATACAAGTCGTGTGCTAAATAATTTTGCACATCATTTAATGGGCCCATTTAAGTCTATTGAATAGTCAATATTTGGTATGTAGCTTTGATTTAGAATAAATATTAATGGTTCAGGGAAAATATTAGCATTATAATTGTACACTACAAAGTTCGTATTAGATTATTAGACATTGGAAAGAATGATAAACAGGCATTTGTAAGGAAAAATTACAGGTAAAGGTGACTTTGTATTCAAATCCTTTTATTGTCCTCCTGGTCATAAATCCAACTTTTGTAAGGTAGCAGATTAGAAGTCCAGGAAACCCCTTAAGGATTCATCCCAGTAAGTCAGACAAAACAACAGAAGACAAAGGAGGCTAGAAATTGCCAAACCTAGACCAAGTAAAATTCCTTTTGTTGGTGACAAGTGCACCAAGGATCATTGCATATCTCATTTTGTTTGGGGTTGTGCTCCCACTTGTATATTACAAAGAACACTGTAAACAACACTTCTCGTGCCTTTTTCTTTTCTAATTTGTCTCCATGATTCTTTGTGGGGGTGAAATAATAATAGGGATGGTGCAAGAATGTATCAGAATGACCAGGGAAGTTGTTTCAAACTGGGTAAGGCTCCACTCCCATCTCTCACCCCACTGAGTCCCAGACACCAGCTCCCCAACATCGTCTCTGGAAAATGTGTACTATTCTTCAGATATGTTAAGACCCACACATTACTAGAGATGTCTTACACAGACACTGGAAATGGCGACACTGCCTTCAATGAAAGGCATCTAAATACCCTAGTGGTGAGCATAACATAACCAGAGATTTGGAAATATATTTTCATGGCAAGAAATTCTTCAAACACAAGGAGGGCATCTCTCTGGTTCTAACTTTATATTCCTCATATATCCCTATTTCTATTGGTTCGTCTTTGAGAAATGAGTTAAGTCTAGTGGTGAGCTTTTTCACCTACTGCCAAAATCCTACAAAAAAAGAAAAATGTGGATACACACCAATTTATAGTTTACTCCCAGTATAATGACTATTTAATAAATAGAATAAAAAATGACTAGAAACTCAGAAAGTAGGTAGTGTAACTCTTTTGCCAGATATTACTATTATATTGCCCATATTACTTCCAGATATTAATTCCAGAAATTAACATGGGAATAAAGTCAAAGTATGCATATGGTTGGAACTTCTCCTCTATATTATATTTATGACTTCTATAAATCCAATCAAAAATATTAAGGGAAATACTTACTTTGTATCTCTGGTTTTCCAGGTTTCTTCTCGCCTGGCTTTGTTGGACCACCTGTTTGAACTGAGTCAAAACTTGATTATTACAAAAAGAAATGAACCCGTACAAATACTTCCTAAAAAAATACATAAATATGTTGTTTTCCACCAATGTCTTTCAAATGTATGATCCATGCCCAGCTGCTCAGAGAATACTGCCAAATAAGCAATGCCTTGCAAATAAATTATCTTCAGTGAGGTTTTAGCTATATTTCAAAAAGACATTGACATTGTTGCCTGGCAAAGTTTAATGTTTTTAATAGTTTTCACTCATAATGTTCCTGCTGCTTCCAAAGACCAGGGTTATAAATCGAGAATGAATTATTAATATCCACAAATTCCTAGGATCATAGAAAGAATAGTTAATACTGATACAAAGTGACTCTGCATAACAGATTAAATCTGAAAGTTGGAGAAATCTTCAGCAAAATAAAAAGCATAATGGTACTTTTTATGTGTGCTTACTTGTTAGTTGTCCTATAACTGGTACACTTTCTTCTACTTCATCATATGAAGTGATTGTCACCACATACTCTATTTCAGGTATAAGGTCTGATAATAAAGTTTCAGTGGTACTAGCTGCAAGGGTAAATTCTTTAGTGGGCCCATCTGGAAATATAGAAAGGAAAATATGAAGGCAATAAAATATCTTTCACATATGACGTGACACAATATAATGTCATTCCCAGATATACTCAAAATCTAAAAAATTAAATATATACACATTTTTTCAGAACGCCCAAACATTATCTTCTATCTTCTGAAACCAAAACTTTGAAATTCTACAAATGGACTGGCATAGCCTTTACTTGTGATAATCATATTCAATATTTGTTTGAGGACTCAAGGATTTCTCTGGGATAAAGATACACCAGAACCTGTACCCCTTGGGCAAATTAATAATAATAACAGTAATATAATAGAATATAATAAAAAATAAAAGATACACCAGAATATCAAACCAAAATCTCCCATTGTTTCTGAAGGTGAATGCTAAATAACAAAATTATTTCATAAATGAGACAAAAAACAGAAAATAATTTAATTTTAAGTTATCTACTGGAGAAGAGTGAAGAAAGGCAAATAGGGGATGAAAACTAACTCAAGAACAACAAACACCATAGGTTAAAATGAAGATGTAATGGGAGGCAGTCTGGAGAATGCATTCTCCATCTTCGAATGGTTCCATATATTAATGGGTAGCCACAGTCCTCTGAATTAACTAGATATCAAACATTTCAAAATACAGAGTACTGGGTATATACTTATATATTGACAGTTATGTACTCCCTTCTAGATTATGTTCATTCTTCACTTGATCTTAGCCAAAAGGCCGAGAAGCGATAGATTATGTTCATTCTTAACTCAATCAGGAAACAGTAGTTCCTAGAGACTAAGGGCCTACTAGGATTTTTAATTATATTAAATTTTCATCAAAACAGAAATAATAAAAAAAAAAATAACAGGTAGTATAATAGAACCCCGAGAAACAGTCCTGGTTTAAGTGTGGAACATGCAGAACCAACCAAGGCCCCCGAAGGACAAGACACCACGGCTCTGCTGGGTTGGTGGTCTCGGCGCCCCTTTGCAGAGTACAGGGGTCACTAATTTCCAACACATGGTAACTGATAGAACTGTTTTTCAACAGCTTTATTGCTTTGGAATGAATAAATGCGTTAACTGCAAGTACATTTGGGGAGAAATATTCAAAGAAGGAAAAGTAAATTTCTGACCCCTTAAGTTCCCAGATCCTACTAAAAAATATTTTCCCAGTTCCTTGAGAAATTAACATTTTAAATCATTAGTATTTTTAGAGGCCATAAATATTTAAACACAGCTGTAGTGATAAATTATATTGACATCATCCCTCTCTACTATCAGCCAGATAAGACTTCTTCCTACCACCTGGCCAGTGTTAGTGGAAATGGTTCTTTTCCTATTGCATGTTAAAATTGAAAGTTAATCAACAGAGACTAGTTCTCTGCACTTGGGCAACATCATAAACACTAAAGGTAACTCCTGAGAACAACCAAAATAAGGTATTTTGTTGTTGTTGTTGTTGCTTTAAAGTCTCTTAGCCCAGGAACTATGGAATGCACCTAGCCAAAGAAAATTCCTGTCCTCCATCATGGCAGCTCACCATTATTCCAGAATGTTTCCTGAGTACTGAAATGTGCAGAACATTGTGTAAGGGTTAACAACTCATTTCATCATTTGCTACTTTAAATACTGAAAAGACTAATTCAAGAAGAATATCAAGAAGTGAGAATCCTATTTTATAAAATCAAATATTACAAGCAATATTCTGATCAGGCAAAAAAAAAAGTCCACTTTTAATAACAGCAGATTAGCACAGCGAACCATTTTAATATAGCTCAACACTACAAAAATATAATAATGAGTGCCAGGCTGGAAATCTGGAGACCTGAGTTCACCAAATATCTGGTGACATTGGCTAAATTCCTAAGGTTTTCTAAATTTCAGCTTTCTCATAATGAAATGGAAGGAGGAGAGAAGACTGGATTATATCATCTTTGATGTCTCTGTTTTAAAACCCCAACATCTCAAAACTTACCTGTTGTAGGGTCCACTGTTATTCTGTAACCCACAATTGGATCGGCTGGTCTTGCCCATGACATATGAACAGTATTTTCATCTATTATTTTAAAGTTCAAGTCTGAAGGTGGATCAACTGCAAAAGAGAGAGTTGAGATCAATTACATTTTCCAATGTCACAAAATGCTCAATTTAATCAATAATTATGTCAAGCAAAGCTTACTAAAATTGTCTTTGCATAAATTTGTTTCCAACAAATATAGAAGATATCTTGTTGGATAAGAATAAATTTAAAAGCTGACAAGATATGACAAAACATCAGAGAGTATACATATTACAGAAGACAGCACAAAACACTTTTGGTTCTTGAGTTGCTAGGTCATCCAAGAATGGCCAGCAAAATCAAGCATAATAGAAACATATTTGGATACAAGTACATACAAGTACAATGAAATCACAGATAATAACCACATATGCAAACAATTCACATAACAATTAAAGGGATCTCAATACATGCGGAGAGCATTTTGAACAAGCATGCCAAATCACAACCTGCTTATAACCATAGAAGTTAATTTAGAACATTGATAAAGTAGTTTTTTTCCCCATAATGTAGAAAAGAATCACTGATGTTTTTGATTCTCTGCATCATTGTTTTGTTATAATTTTTGTTTGATAAATCTCAATCTGTGCAGAGGTGAAATTTAATGAAAGAGAGAAGTCATGGGAAATTTAGCACTGTTATGTTGCACAGGGAAATATACATTTAAATGTATATTCACATTCACATGGACAAATATTCAAAAATAGTAATAAGGGCTGTTAATTTATAAATATATAAAAAGCATATGTACAGATGTTTATAAAACTAATATTCTGCCTGTTTACACCAATACACTGTATGTTTGCAAGGTGTAAACCCACACTGTTATTTTCCTTTGCAGCAGGTATACTCCATACTAGAAGTGGCATTTTAGATTAAAATGCCAGTATGGTCCTTTATAAAACGATGGTTAATTATGAAAAGACAACATCAAACCATGTATTTATGGACATTTATTTACAGAACTTAAAGAAAACAGTGAAGAAGGATCAGCGATCTGAAGACATGACTGTGCATAAAAACTTGAAGAAGTCAATGACAGGAATAATTGAAAAGTACAGAAAGAAATAGTTTACATACAAAACTATACAGCTTCATGCATGTGTCAATGAAATGTTGACTTGTTTTTAGTTTCCCACAATGAACGAAAGCCTCCATGTACAATAGTCATTACACAAAGACGTTTCAGAAATATTTTATAATGATATTCTCTCTGCAGTGTTCATGCCTCATCATGCAGCATTGTACTGACTCACTGTCAGTGCATGGTCAATGTGTTGTAAATTACTACCCTTGAAGTAGGTCAACAAAGTAAGATGACTTGAAGCCATCCTCGTCTTAAAGTATTTAAGTCTGAAAGTATTCCTTGTGAGTCAGATTCTTTGCATCTCTTTTGAGGGATTACAATCTCCTTTTAGGTTTTCATAGAGGTCAATTGAAATACAGTAGTAGCTTTGAGACATGAGTCACAGAATTTAACTGGGGTTAGGGATTTATGTAATATTAATAGCATGTTTTAATGGAAATAAAACAAATTAAGTAAGCAAACATTTGCTTTGATGAACTGCTGCTTCCAACTGTAGAAGATGGCTTTTTATATTCATTGGATATACTAATAATGGAATGGATGTTATTTTCCTACTATCCATACACAGGCAGTGAGATTAGACTATTAGTCTACATGCATAGCTTAATTATTCAACATTCTGCTGTCTGTAATCATATTGCAAGGTTTAGCAGGAGTCATCACTTAGTATAACAAGCAAGCAACAAATGTTAATAGAACAAGAAGTATTAAGAATATCATTATAAAATATTGTTCCAGTAGCAATGGCTCAGGACAAATTTAATGCAAAGGCAGACGCAACTGGCCTGAGCATGCTTTAAAAAAAAAAATCAGTACATGGAAAAACAGTACCACCAACCTTGCAAGGAAATTGACCTGAAGCAGCAGACATTAGGTTAAAACTGCTGAAGGGCAGCAGCGGCCCACCTTGTTGGTTTCCAAATGACCAGGATTCCAGAAAAACTGAAAAATTGACTGTTGGGAAAAGTCTTTAACATTTCAGAGGATTTTAAGGTGTTCATAGAAACTCAGATGTGGTACTTGAGAATCAAAAGCAGGAAAGAATGGCCAACTGGCATGTGTACAACAGAGAGCCCACTCCACTTTTCTTCCTGCCACTTGTATCATATGTAAAACCTTCCACCCTTGCCACTCCATTTATACATTTTTGCTTGTTCATTTCACAAGAAATGATAACAAAGTAGGTGTGAGTAGGGCGCCGTGTCAACTTGAATCAATGCGAAATGTTTCTTAATTAATTTTGAAAACTTTTCTTTTGCATAAAAATAATTCACAACTGCCATTGCATTGTCACAAGCAGTATCTATGTTACCTGAGACAATGCAGATGCCAGAATATTTCAAATATGAGCTATCTATGATGGATTATGATTGCAGAGAGCCACAGTTGCATAGAATGAGAATCTGAACCAAGAGAACTAGAACTCAAATTATAAATTAACAACATGGCAATCAGACACATATTCAAAAAAACCTGAATACCGATAATAAAAAGACTAAAATTTAAGTACTCATAACTCTAGTAGTTTTAATCTTCCATTTAGGAATAATGCGTTTCCTTATCAATAAGCTATGCTACGAAAACTGCATTCTGGTGATATTTTTGTTACATAAATTGGCAGGATGTGGGGCTTTTTAGGAACGATAATTATAGCTAGCATTTTCAGAGTGTCTACTATACAATAGGCAGAGTACAAGTCACTTTATTATTGTCTCTTTTTCTTCTCATAACAATCCAGCATAACGTGCCCTGTTATCCCTGTTTCACAGATAAGTCATGAAATTCAGAGAGAATTACAGCTAATAAGCAGTAAAAATTTTGATCCTATAGTCGGACTCCAGAGCAGACAATGTAAAAAAGAAGAAATATTTGAGTGAATGACTAGCTTTAGGAAGCAATATGTGTACATAGGTGTCTATTAATATATGCCTATATATTTTCCTACTCTATAAAAAAATTATTTGATGTCTGTTCAATAATAAATATGTGGTATTCAGATATGTCCAGTTCAGATATGGATAGAATTTGACAAATTAACTTTACCCGTTTTCTTTGAAAACTAAAGTATCTATCTTGATATGTATTTTATTAAAAAAGTTTTTTCATTATGGCAACCAAAAGGAAGTTTACCAACAGAGATGAATGGATGTATGGAAAGATGGACAGAGAGGAGAATGGTCTAATAAGTTTTGGTAACATATATGTTAAAGATAAAGCAAAACATACAACCAAAATATCATCTTGATGAACTAGCAAGACCTTTTAGTCCGATCTTTGTGATAACCCTGAAAAGAAGTATGCAAGAGTGGTTTCACTCTATGCAATTGGCATTAATTTATATCTTCCATCTAAAGCTAGTGTAAGTATAATGATCTTTGCCATGATATAGTCACTTCATTTGTGTTTGTAAGATACCAAAAATAAACAGTCGATATTTTAAACAAGTGATAGATTATTCTGTACACATTACAAAACGTGTTCTTTCATGGTTGACCAGTTTCAAGCAAGCAGCAAACTAGCACTAAAGCAGGACAAGAAAACCTCCGTCTCATCCATACCTTGTCCTAAAGTAGCCACATTAGTTGACTGAGTTATTCAGCCTTTCTTCCTCATTTTGTCATTTGCAAATGAGAAAATAAGAATAGATGATCTCTAAGTTCCCCTATAGTCCAAAATTTCTGTTATGACACAGTATTATCAGAATAAACATAGACACAGGGGCGCCTGGGTGGCTGAGTTGGTTAAGCGTCTGCCTTCAGCTCAGGTCATGATCCCGTGGTCCCAGGATTGAGCCCCACATTGGGCTCTCTGTTCAGCGGGGGGTCTGCTTCTCCTGTGGCCCCCAATGCCCTGCTCGTGCTCTTTCTCACTATCTCTCTCTCTCAAATAAATAAAATCTTTAAAAAAAAAAAGATAAACATAGACACACAGATTATAGAAATATATATTAATTAGCCTCTTAACCTAGACACAAGACAATTACAGCTTGTCTTTAATGGCCTGAACTCACTGGTCAATTGATAATATCCAGTTATTCCTCATAAATTATAAATACAAGTCAAACTTACTAAAATTAGAACCCTGTTTTTCACAAGACATGTTCAACTTGAATTCTAGATTAATTAGAAAGATGTCTAATTCTCAGGGAATGCGGGCCATTAATCTTTAAATGCAAAGTGTTAAGTTTCCTAAAAGGCAATTAACGTACTAACCAAAAATGATTCATACATTCTAGGTCATACAGAACACTGGCCAAGTTACAAGGCCAATAAAGTCTATGCTGTGGCTAAAAATTACAAATACTAAGGCAAAAAATAATCATTTCACCCTCATTTCCACAAGACAAAGTACTATATCATGAAAAATAAAGTTCCTTGTACAAGCAGATAGAAGGAAAACAACAGGACAAGAGTGGTACCACTATAAAAAAAAAGGAGATACAAAAAGTGTGTGCCAAAACCTTTTAATTAATTTTGAAAAGGTATTGTTTTCAACATATAAAAAGTTAAGGAAATAGAAATTGGTTGGAAAACAGTATGAATTCAAGAGTTCAAGCACGACATTGGACAAGGGAAAGAAAAGTAACTATGGCTATTTTACAATTCAAATCAAAATGACAGGGGTGCCAGTTGAAATTTGAAATGTCCCCCAATGTTTCCAAGAAATTTTCTTTCCAGCCTTATCCCCAGAAGGGCCTTGGCCACAAATTTTGTTAGCCCTTCACAAGCTTGTGGGACCACTTAGCTGGTAGTGAACACCCAAGCTGTGCTGTCCAATATGGGAGCCACTGGCCACATGGGACAATCAAGCACTTGAAATGTGGCCAGTTCAAAATGAAACACACTGCAAGTGGAAAATACATGTCCAATTTCAAAGACTTAGTACAAAATTGTAAAATATCACACTAAAAAAATTTATATTGATGACATGTTGAAGTAATAACATGGTAGATATAGTGGGGTAAGTTAAATATACTATAAAGAGTAATGTCTCCTGTTTCTTTTTCCTTTTTTAATGTGGCAACCAAAACATTTTAAGTTACACATGTGGCTTGCTTTTGTGGCTTACAATATATATATTTTTGACAGTAGTAAACTAGAGAATAAGGCCAAAGAAAATGAATCCCATTAAAATAAAATTACTAAATGCTGACCCTAAGGAGGTGGGAGACAAGAAAGACACAGCTGAAGAAAGCAAAAGTAAGAGCTGCACCAGATTGAAAAGTTAAAATGTGAGAAATATGGAAATAATCAGTAATGCGGACAGTAAAATATTCTCTTCTTTTTATTATCGCTGTATATAGTTGACACACGATATTAAAATGTTCTCTTTAACTGCACTTTGCTAACCAGCCATTATCCAATTGACAATTGATTTTTTCCACTTACATCATTTCCAACCTAATTCTTTTCCTAAGAATTCTCAAATCTTTCTGATTTTCAAATAACTATTCTCTTAATGAGCAATAAATAGGCCACTTCAGAGAATTATCTAAAAATATCTTTAGTAGGACTTCCAGAAGCTCCTCAAATAAAATTCCTTCCTAACAACGACATAGAGGGGAACATTAAAGGCAACCTCATCTGGGTATTGCTTCACAGAGACCACTCTGCAAAGCCTCTACAGTCACACAGAAGTGGTCAGATAAGAAGAGCAGCAAGTTTCTGTCTCTTTTCTGAGCAGGTCACAAATTTTGGAGCCTCTCTGTTTTTCCTAATCTTCAGGGTTTTTTTGTACCTGCCCTCCTGAAGTGGAAAATCAAACACAATAGAAAGTTTTTTAAAATCTCAGTGTTGCCATGAAAGGGCTCTCCTTTCCCACAACCTCTAAAATAGTACCACCCACCCTAGAATTCCCACAGCTGCCCCACGCATTTCTTTCCTCCCTTAACTCCATCGGGGGTTATTTTTATTGGGGAAAAAAAAAATGAAGATGCCTGTTACGGTATTACCCCATTTACCTTGCAGAACAATAACTCTAGTTTGTCCAGTCTCAAATGATACTTGAGGGAACACAGAAGCTGTCACTAGGTTAACATACAGAAAGAAATTTTTAAATAAATACTGAGAAAAGAGGGCATCAAGTCCACACCACAAAAAGAATCAAGTGAAGTTGAAAATCTAGCAAATGTCCTTCATTTTCTACAGGGCGGAGCCTTTTTGCAGACCTGGGGACCACAGCACCCAGAACCCCGCCCCTGACCGACCCCGCTCAGGTCCCATGCGAGAGGGAAGAAAGGACGAGAGCCTGGCTTTCCTGGTGCCCACTCGCTTCCCGGGCTGGACTCCTTGGCGCAGTCCCGGGCTGTCCGCGCGGCACTGGGGCTGAGCCGCGTTGCTCCGAGCCCCGCAAACCAAGCAGGGACAGCAGTGACCCTGGGCCAGGAGAACACATTCTGGGTCCGAGTCTCTGCTTGCCACCCACCCCCTGGGCGGGCTGGCTGCCACCTCGTTCGCCTGCACCGTCCGCCTAAATGCCCGAGCTCCCCACAAAACACACAGCGGCGCAGAGCCGGCACTGTGGGAGTCCTTTATTTCATGCTGTCCCGAGGTGCAGCCCGGAGCCAGGTGGTGAACAGCGCGCATCAGGCAGGTGAACAGGAGCCTCCCGTTCGTGGAGCTGGGGGCAGCCGTCGCCCCCTCCCGGACGGCTGGTCCTCTCGGAAGGCGGCAGTGCAGGCGGCAGTGTGGACAGCACACTGCAGGGACTAGCGCAAGGAGACCACACAGCACTGTACGGAATGGATTAAGCAGAGTACGAAAGAGCTTGACCTGAGAGCTGGAAAATGGACAGACCTCAGGAGAAGGGGGCGTTTCTCTTAGAGGAGAGAAACATCCGGAGAAAACAAGAAGTACAGGGAAAACAGAGCAAGCAATAGTGGCAGGATCATTTGTCTTTCCTTTCTAGAATTCTGCATTGTCACTGAAGGAGGGAAAGAAAGAGCGTTTTACCTTCTGCTTCAATGGAAGACAGGAACAGGGCCGCGCCCAGGGCGGCGAGCGCTGGGGGAAGCCTGGTCCGCATGCTTGGCCTTCCAAGCTCACAGCCGCATGAAGGGACCTGCGGGAGGAAGCAGTGACCGAATCAGAACCGGGTCCGGTCAGGCCTGCAATCAGGTTAGAACTAGAGCCTGGAGCGGGGCCAGGACCCGACCAGATCTGCCTTAATAACCGCAGGGCCCAGCCTAGCCTATAATGGGCCTATTGTGGAGCAGTGGAAGTCAAGTTCATCTACTGCAGTTTAATCATTGCACTAAGAGGCATTTCAAGTTTAAAGAGGGTCCTGTTTTCCTGGAGGTTGGTCCTGCTTAGCATCCCTGGGTGACGGCCTTAGCAGGCCCCACATGACTTCATCCTGCCTTGGTGATGGCTAATTCAGAGGTCATTTTATCCCTGACTCAACTAAATGTCTCTTCCAGATGGGGATTTTATTTGGCCAGGAGCTTTTTCCTAGCTGCTGAACTCTTTAGGTAAGTGTACTTTAGGGGTCTCAGGGTAATTTGGAAAAGTATAATAAACCTCTTTTACTCTCTTTTCTTCTTCATTTTGTTCTGCCTACAAATATGCAGCTCTTTAAGGTCTCAAATGGATTATACAGAAATATGTAAGGCCCAGCTGAAACCTGACCCGACTGCTAGCTGCTTTGTCTTCACATCTGACAAATCCTTTACCCAAGATGAGGGGAAAACAATGCTAAGATACACAATTTTTAAAAAGGACAACCCATAGAAGAGACAAAAAAACAAAACAACAACAAAAAAAACATTCTCATCTGTCTCCCAAGATATTTTTTATAAAAATTCTCAGTAACAATTAATATTTTCATTTAAACTTATTAAACTTCATTAAACTTATTTTCACTTCATTTATTCCAGAAGATTCCAGATTCCAGAAGATTCCAGATGTATGTGCTCCACAGCAGAATATGTTCTATTCTGATTTTTCCTGATTCTGTACTTAGGTTATTAATTGCTTAGAGACAAAGAGTCTTACTCATCTTTTGTGACTCCCAGCACACAATAGGTGTTTAATCTATGTTGGCAGAAGGGAATCTTCTAAAATATTCTAAGGTCCAATCCACAGACAAAACCTACTAGCAATGAACTGAACTGGGAAGCTGCCAGAGGCAAAACATAAAAATAGAGTTGACTGTGAAGTACATAAATTATTGTGAGGCAACAGGCGAGGCCACTTGAAAAACGAAGTCCTGCTTGGGAATCCAAAAATGAGCCAAAGGTCGAGCCCCCTTTGAGAAAAGAAACTGACAAGCTCCAACCATGCCCTTCCAAATTATTGGCACAATGTGTTAGGGCATCTTTCCTCAACCTGAGTGTAAATTGCATTTTAAACGTCTGATGAGCAGGCGTGCCAAATTGCCCAGAGCTCCTTTTTATGAAGCCAAGATTAAAATGTTGGCGCTGCGCTGAAGATTCAAGGGCTCCAGCGATTTCTTTCTTCCTAATTAACAGCTGTTTGACATTTCTAACCCTCTTCTACCATCAGTGCAAAGCAGGAGGTGAGACTGGTCCATTGTTCCCATCAACTGGCCTTAACTTTGCTACAGTAATTTCCAAATCAGTTGGCAGTCATTCTTGCGAAAAGTTAAAGGCTGACAATCGACCCATCAAAAAGTTCTGTGCGACTTTTTTTTATTAAACCCTGAACTTCGCAAAACTTAATAGCGGAAGCTCTTTTGTCTGGGTCTACAGCGCCACCTATTGGCTTCCTGACTCAGGCAAGAATGAATTATGTTGCGTTGGGGTATCCGAACCTAGAGTCAGTTCAACCAGCCCACCAGTCATTTCGTCAATAGGTTAAAAAAAAAGAAGAAGAAGAAGAAAAAAATCTCTCCTTTTAGACAAAACACGTGAATGCTTAGCTCAATGCTTCATTGAACATTTTCAGACACAAATGTCTGAAAGCGGCCTCCCCTACGTGTCAGAGAGATTCCCTCATTTCACCCTCATGAATGAAAATGAGTCAGTTGCGGAGGAGCGGGTGCGGGGGGAGGTCTTAGGGGATTGGTCTCCTTCCACCAACATGGCCCTCCTCCATTCCGCTGGAAAAGACCAATTCTTTAACTCCCAATTCCAGTTAAAAAATAAAATTACACTTACCCCTACCCCGCGGGGTTTCTCCAGATCCCTGGCGAGTCACCTACCTCCTCTTTTACCCACTCTGACCTTGACATTAGTTAGCCAAGGGCGATTTAGCGCTTCCCTTCCTTGCTCCATCCTTCCCCAGTGCCCCCGCGTACTTTAGGTCACACAGTCCAGGCTGGGGGGCGGGGGGGGGGGAAGGGTCTTGGACCGCTCCCAGTGGGTCACCTTTCCCTAAGGACACTCGAGCTGGGGTACCTCTTTTGCTCCCTCGCTTCGAATCTCCGCTCCATAAATGAACCCGGCGCCCCCAAGCTCTCTGATCCTTATATTGTGTACGATTTGGGATGGAAACTACTTCAAAGGTTCCACCGACCCTAGTATGGCCTCGACCGATGCACTTGGAAAGAGGTCGGGAGGGGGAGCTTTCTCCAGCACTTGAGAAAGTCAGCCAAGGCTGAGTGCCCTAGAGCTGGATTAACCCACCCTCTCAGATGCTTTGAAAAGGAAAAGAGCCAGAACACTCGACTAGGAATCTGTCTCAAGATGCCACACACACCCGCGCAGCTTCGACGAGCTACAGAGCACTCAGTCAGCCCTCCAAAGAATTCCGCACCACGCGTCACTGAAATACCTTCGCAGCGCCTGGGCTGCACCGCCGCACCCCCGGGGAAAGCTACTGCCGAGAGATAACAAGGTGGCCATGGAATCTGGGGCACTGTGCATTGAAATCGACAGCATCTATAGATGAAATCCCTCTACAAACAGGAACATTGAGCAGGGTGCTTTACGCACACTGCCGCCCTGCGCAGCCCTTAAGAAAAGCTACCTTCTTTGTCCCTCGAAGATAAATGAATCACAGAACCCCAGGATGCCCAGCAAATCTCGGGCACAGCTCCACTCTTATGATTCCAAACGGTTCTTGCTCGCGACCCTTAAGGGCTTAGGGAACAGGCTAGAAACGAGTTTCCCTAGTTATCTTTGTGAGGTATGGGGTAAGGGAAAATGGCCAGAAGCCGGACCAACCTGAGGCGGTGGGGCCCGAGGTAGCGGCGGCGACGGCGGCTTCCCGGCGTCGTGGAAGCCGGGCTCGGTGTTACCCCGCACGCCCAGGCACTTGGCGCTGCCCCCGAGGAGCACCTGGCTGCTGCCGGGAGATGGGCAGCGGCAGGGCCACCGAGGAGGCAAAGAGGCTGAGGGTCCCGGGAAGAGCGGCAGACGCGGCGGAACCCGCGGAGACCGTCCGGGACCGCAGCTGCCCGCGCGCGGACGCGTCTGCGACGGCGCGCCTTGGTCGAGTGGGAAGAGGCTCCGCGCCGCGGGCTACTTAATAGAGGGCTGTTCCCAGCTCTCGGTTTACTCGGTTACGAAACGCCTGAGAAGGTGGACGGCTGCCACGGGGTGATGTATGCTTCTCCGGCGGTGAAGGAGGTCTACTTTTGGGAACGTGTGCATACTTCCAGCATTCCTTTGGCGTGAGGTGGCGATCCCCGTAGTAGCAGTGCCCCGCCGGGGAGGGGGAGGAGGAAGCGAGGAGGAGGACAGCCGCAGTCGGGATCCCTGCCAAGGGAAGCCGCGCACTCCTCCGCTTGGGGCGGGCTGGAGAGCTCGGGTTTCCCTACCCTTGCGATTTTCTTTAATGAATTTACGTTTCTAAATTAAGAACAAAGGGAGGGAGGGAAGCGACTCTCTTACATTCAGAACTGCAAGAATGTGTGGCCAACCCCAACCCACCCTATCCCCATCATCACCACCTACACTTTCCTCCCCTCCGTCCTGGGTGCACTTAAAACCGATTTACAGCGTTTCCATTAACTAACTGTCTGTACACGCGGCGCGCCTTCTGTCTCCGAGCGGCGATTGGAAACCCATACAGCAGCCCGCGCGGGGCTCAGCGACGGGATGGCTTTCCCAGTCCTGTCTTGCTTCCCTGATGCTTTGGGACGGAACTGAGAGGCTTAATTTGAGCCAAGAGAGAGGGTGAGGGACGCAATGAAACCTAGGGATCCTCAGAACGAGAAGCCGCTAGAGAACAAGTTGCAATCACGGCCGAGACCGTGAGCATAAGCTGACCCCGGGCGGAGGCTTTGGACCAAAAACTTTGCCCTTAAAACCCCGCGGGGTCAAAGAGACGAATGAAATTAAGTTTCCCCCAACTGCCAAAGAGACGGAGGCCAAATGGGGGCTGACATTCTGCCACCATCTTCTCCTTTCTTCCGCCCCCTCCCCTCCGGCTCCACACCCTTGGCCTGAGCCGGGAGCCTGGCACTCAGGGTTGCCAAACGGTGGTAGGCGCACCGGAGGAAGCGCGGGGCTCGCACGCTGTGGCATCAGAAAAACGCTCCAGGAGAGGTTCAGATTACTCACGTCTGCGCCCTCAGCACAAGCCCTGCACTTTTGGCCTCCTGACGCCCGGAGGTTAACCCTGCGAGGCTGAGCAACCCGGAGGGAGGAGGGGGCTCGGAGGGGTGCTCGGAGGCGAACACAGGTGCAATTCTTCTGGAACTGACCGCCCCCAACAGTAAAAGCAGAGGTTTTTGTCGCTCATGTAAACCTCTCTTCCCTATTTGATCTGACGTCTGCATATTGGGCCTTCCCTCCAACAGGCGCGATATCCTCTGAACTTGCCTTTAGAATGACAAGAACTTGCTGAGCGCCCTCCTCCGCCCCCCACTCCACTCTGCCCCACTCACAGCTGCCTCCAGCGAAAGCCAGAGGAAGCCAGAGAGAAGACTGGAGGGAAAGAACGGGGAAAAAAAAAAAGGGGGGAATCTCCACCTCTGCACATTCTCTGAGTACACACGGCCCACTCGAAGTCCATTTGGGCAGCTCGCACAAGGAGCCCACACACGCGCACAGTATTCTCCCCTTCACACTCTCACAACCCGGGTGTCCGGCACAAACCTCCAAGGCGGGGAGCGCATCCTGGACGTGAATAATCCGACGTGAGCAACGCAGACCGAGGTCCTCAGCCGGGTACCACTGAGCTCTCTCATCCCCAGTCCGTGGAGAGCCGGCCTTCGCACGCGGGCCAGCCCTCCACCGGCACCCTCACTCAAATTCCTGATTACAGACGCACGTGGGCTGGTGGCTGACTCGAGAACTGAGCCTAGAGGCAGAGAAGTCCCGGCAGCCGCCGCCCGCTCACCCGGACACCCAGTGGCGCTGCGCCGCACCCTGCAGAAGCCCTGGCCCCCGCAGCGGCCTGGGGCTGGGAGGGGATGGCCAGGGACGCCCCTTGGGAAACCGATACCCACTGTCTAGAAAAGGAAAACTGTCGCCTGCACGCCAGCCAAGGCAGGCGGGGGTTTGCCTTTCGCCCAGGTGTGTGCATGTGCGTGCGCGCGCGAGTGTTTTTCTTTACGTACTTTTTGTTGTTTCTTAATTTGTGATGGCAAAGTTGTTGACTGGGGAGCAGTGTGACTCTGGGTGTTGGTATTACTGGTTTTAAAAGAGTTCTTTCCTGTTATTTTGACTCAGAGCTGCACATGCAGGACCCCAAGAGCGCTCACTTAGTGCCGCTCTTGGACCAAGAGTGGTGTCCCTGGGACCCCCCGGCCATCCTCTCTTAAGGCACTGTCACTCACAGGCAGATTTAATGCACTTGAAAATAGTTGCTGCAAAGGTCTGTAACAAAGCCACTGGCCTCAAAACACCCTCAGTCCCTCAAAAAAAAAGGATCTCTACGCAGTGCTTCCAAAGTAGGATAGAGGAAGGAAGGGACACTGGTTCTGGAAATACACAGATATTATATTCACAAGCTAATCCAAGCACACCCATTCCCAGGGGACATGAGTGCAACTCAAGGGTATCCAAAGGAGCTTCTCAGGGGACTTTGAGCACGACATCTGCACGGTTGGGCCTCCAGGGGCCCTAACACAAGCTAGACTTCTAGCACAGTAAGTGAACAAATGGGTTAAACAACAACAACAACAAGTGTAAACAAACCCTCTTCCCATCTGCCCCTTTAGTAGGGCGTCCAGTTCTTACCCTCTTGTAACCCTTTAATGTTTGCAACGAATTGATATTTATCGACCGAGGCACAGCTTGTTGAATTTTCAGTGTGGTTGCTTTCTGTGGATTTCCGTCCCCAGGTTACGCCCCAGGATCTCCCTCTCCTCACTCTCCTTGCCTTCAGCTCCCACCTCTTCTCCCTCTGACTCCGGGGTTCCCGGCGGGTCCGGAGCTTCTGATTCCTTGTCCGACAGCGCAATCTAGCGGTCAGCACGAGCGCTGGCGCCGGAGGCCAAAGTTACACAGTGTAGAGCCAGAAGTTGAGAGTTTAAGTGAGTTTTTGAAAAAATGTGTCATTCATCTGATTCCCAGGAATGGCTGACAGCCGACAAGATGGCAGAACAAGGAAGGAGGTAGCATAAACTTTGTGTCCCTTAACTAACGTCCTGTGGAAATTCTTGCCCCAAGGCCACCGCAAAGTTCTGGTCAGGGGTAACCAAAGGAAGAGATACTACTTTCAGATTGGGGCGGGGGGGGGGGGCGCGTCCCTAATTTACAAAAAGGCAAAAGCGGCCTCCTTATTGGTTTGCTTCGGGTTAACCTAGCCAGGGTTCCTGGTACAGATGAGGGGGCTTGCTGAGGTACATGGTGGGGAGGGGAAGAGGAACCCGGGCTGAATGTGCACTGCTTGTCCAGTTCTGGGGGCTGTGTGTGGGCTGCACCCAGAGTGGACTTTAAGGGTCTTGGGTCAAGAAAGCCCTCACAAGCCCTCTGAGGTTAAGAGAGGGGGCTCCTGGGTGGCTCAGTCCTTAACTGTCTGCCTTTGGCTCAAGTCATGGTCCCAGCGTCCTGGGACCAAGTCCCACATCAGCCTCCTTGCTCCGCAGGGAGCCTGCTTCTCCCTCTCCCATTCCCTTGCTTGTGTTCCCTCTCTCGCCATCTCCCTCTGTCAAATAAATAAATAAAATCTTTAAAAAAAAGTGTGAAGAGAGGAGGCCGCACTCTAATTTTCAGGGGCAGAAAGTCAGTGTGTCTGAAGAGTCGAGAAGTCACATCAAAAACAGTGTATCTGAGTCCTGTCCTTTAGAACCCAAGTCAAAAGGCACTTAATGAGCACCTTCCATGTGCCTGTACAGTGACAAGCTCAGAGCACTGGATATGAAGATAATTAAGATGAGGCCTTGCCCTCAAAACTCTGTCAAGGAAGATCTGGGTGCCTGAAGAAACTTCACTGGCTCCCTCACATCTCTGAAGAGTTTATGGCTTCAAAATGTTTTAATGTTATAGATGAGAAGCAGTGGATAGCTGCCCTCTCTGTACTAGCAAAGCTGAAGAATCCAGAGACTAAAGCTATCCCTAAAGGAAGGAAGAGGGAATACTGCACTCCTGCCTTCTCTACAGGCCCTGCTTCTTCACAAAAAACTACTTCAGTGAAGTCTAAAGCTTTGCGCACCCCTCATCCAGATCTCTCACTTGTACTCAATCTCTCCCTGTCAGAATGGGATCAACTTTGGAGCAGAAAACTGTAAGTGCATCATATTTATCCTCCTCCGCAACGTGGCTAGCTCAAACCTCATGTGACCTCAAAAAGCTGTGGTTGCATGCAAAGCTAGGAAGCTTAAAACAAAACAAAACAAAAACAAAAAACACCTCATCCTAATACAGTATCTCCTTAGGATGAATCATTCAAATTTAGTAGAAGTCCAATACTGGTGGGAGTTGATTATTCAGTTACCTCTGACCTCCTTGAGCGAACTGTGAAAGCTACAAGGGAGTAAATTCACTTATGAGTTAAGAAAGCCACACTTTGTCACTTCATTTCTATCAGATTCAATACTGGTCAAGTCTTCCTTACCACCTCAAGACTTGGAATCTATTTATTTTATAACCCTCAAAGTAGCACAAGGTCCACAATTTCTAGCCAGACCACTGCTCTGTATGTGGACTGTCAGTATGTGTGCACTGACACAAGCTTTCAGGTTGCAGGAATAAGTGAAAAATCATAGGAACCCATTTTTCAGGATTTGGTCTTAGCCTTCAAACTCACTACCTAGTAAACTGAAATGCAATAGTGATGAAATCATAGAAGGTTTCATTGGCCCCAGTTGGAGCTCCAGTGTAGGATAAAGTGTAACTAGACCAAGGCTTCACTTAAGAAAGCATTTTTATACACTTACCACTTCATTTAGCTACATTTATGAAGCACAGACACCCAGGTATTCAAAGCAGACCAAATCCCAGACTTTGAAATGTTCCTATATCTAAGGTAAAATGGAATGCTCCCTCTGGTGGACAAGAGGGGAAGGATGGCCATTAGCAGGCTAGACTCCTTCAAGCATTTGTATCTTGAGCATTCATTCAGCAAACTCTGTCTGGCTCTAATCGTGATGTTCACTAGAAACTGTGGGGGATTTATTTTTTTAAGGCAAATTAAGAGAGACCCTCTCCACAAAAAACATAAATGTAGTAACAAAGGCCAGAAATAAACATAAACAAAAGTCAAATGATTCAAGAGAGGTCAACTGACAGACCAACACGAAAAATAATTTGGGGGGGAAATCATGGTATACAGAACCAAAACAAACAACATCACAGGAAGCAATCAACTCAACCCATGATTCAGAACATTCTTCAGAAAGAAAGAAAAAAAACAATTTCCCCACAAACCAGTTGCCCTATAAATCAGTCTCTCTACAAACCCATGACAAGAAAAAGGGGGCAAAAGAGTAGATTGTTACGAAAAAATATTTAGAAACCATGGCAACCAAATAATAACAATAACAGTAATAGTTGTCAAGAACTATTCTAGGATCTGAAATGGTATCTTACTTGCAAGCTAACAAGTTAACGTACTACAGATTCAGGGATGCTGGCAGAACACACAAGGAACCAAACCCAAAGGACTGACCGACAACAAGAGCAACAGACAGTGGATCATCATTTGCACCGGTCCCCCAGGCCCCCGGTCCCACCAGGCTAATGCAAAGGAGGCCCAGTGACCCTTACATACACTGTGGGTTGCATTACAGGAAGAGAACCCGGCTCAGGGAACCCATTTCTTTTCTAAGGGCAGCGAGCCTGCCTGACTTTTGCCCTGAAAGGAGGCATTATCTTTGCTACACTCAACAGTAAACAAACTTGCCCTTTGCTCCACAGGGAGAAATTACCTCTGTATCCTTAGGCCACGAACCCTAGAAGCGATCCTCTAAAACAAAGGCAGCAAGTGCCCCTGCTCAAAAGACCTGAGAAGCATGAGGGACCCAGGCAGAGATGTCTCCCCATGCTAGGAATTGCTGCGAGTTCATGGAAGGGAGAAGGCAGTGAATGTTGAGGGGATCCCTGAAGAATTTCTGGAGGAGGAAGACATTAAAGGACTAGCAGTTAACATTCCAAGCCCGAGATTGAAAATGAGAAGTTGAGAAAATAGCAAAGGGACAGGAAATGTCTTGGGCAATAAATAAAGCAGAGTTGTTTAAGCAGAAAGTTTGTGAACACAATGGAATAGCATTAGAGCTTGGAAGTGGCTGAGATCCTGGATTTACTCCTTCAAATATAATAATCACTGAGCGAATAATTGACAGGGTGTATTCCAGAAACTGCATGAAGCATTTTACATATGTCAGTCCATGATATTTAATTATTATCTCTGTGCTTGTAGATAAGGAATTGAGGCTCAGGGGAGTCAAGTGATTTACTAGTTAATTTTGGAATGCAGATCTGAACTCAGTTCTCCGATATCTGAGTTCGTGGTCTTTCTGGTATATTAAAATGAATGCTTGTTACAAGAAAGAATGATATAAATCTTGTTGTAAAAAATCTAATCTGGCAATGAGGCTCACTAATTTCTCTAAATTTCACTAAATCTCTAAATTTCTGAGAAGACAGCCTGCAAGCAAGGAGACAGGGAGAGGGGCCCAGAATCCAGGTGAGAGACTCTCTTGTGGCACTCAAACAGTTGCAAGCAAAGAGGAAGAGGACTGGTGTTAGGAAGTCAGAATGGGAAAATATCTTAAAATGACTGAGCAAAGTCAGATGACTGAAAGAATGATGTGCCATGGGGAAAATTAGGGAAGTGGCACAGGCAAGCTGCTTTTAAGAGAACATGACAAGAGGCGCCTGGGTGGCTCAGTCAGTTAAGTGTTTGCCTTTGATTCAGGTCATGATCCCAGGGTCCTGGGATGGAGCCCCTCCTGGGATGGAGCCCTAAGCCCCACCCCCCACATCATTGGGCTCCCTGGGGTGGGGGGGCTTGTCTGCTTCTCCCTCTCCCTCTGCCACTCTCCCTGCTTGTGTTCTCTCTCTCTCTCTCTCAGATAAATAAATTAAATCTTTAAAAAAAGAGAGAGAGAACATGACAAAATGACCTTACATATGACCAAAATCCCTGGCGGTTTTTTTTTTTCCTAACAAAGAAAGTTGGGGGGAACTTTCTATTACATTTTGTTAATATGTTTATAGAAAATATAAATAATATCTCAGATTTCCATGCAGATTTTTTTTAAGGGAGAGAAATGCATCCTTCCCTTTTTTGCCAGAATTTTGCAAAGTGTGAAAAACTACTGAAGAGTCACTTTGCACTCTTTGTGAGGGGTGGCTAGTTATTCAAAGGGAAAACAAGAGCATTGTTGTTCCTTGGCTCTTCTGCAAGCTTGTTCATGGGTGGCTGAATATTTAACACTGCATGTGATACAAAAAGCATCTGGGAAATGCTTAAACAATTTTCTCCATCCTCCCCCTATCTGTGCTGCCCAACTGCTGGACTCATCAGGCTGAAAGTACATGAAGTCTTCATTCATTGTTTAAATGGAGAAAATCATTTCAAACTTTCATGCACGGTCTAAGTTTTTTGTTTGTTTCTTTCTTTTTTTTTTTCTTAGTGTAGTTTCATTTATTGAATGGCTTCTTCTCTTGTATTTTTTTTTCTTGGTAGCAATAGCTCTGAACAGAACCACTAACTGCCCCCAAAATAAAAGATTCTGATCTCTGACATGAGGAAGAGTTGAGGCCATGCTCACAACACAGAAGTAGGGAACCAAGTATTGAGGCTATGTTTTCATTAGCACTCTTTTGAAAAATGAAGTCTTGTGCCTTCACTATTTTTATTGCTACCTATGAAGATGAAATTGAGAGGTCTGCTCTTGCATTTTCTAGCAGTGCGTGATGCTCGTTCCCATGTCTATACTGGAACTAAGGTAAGGATTTCAGCAAATAAATAATGGGCTTTCACAATACGGCCATTGTGTGGGCTCTGTGACTGGCTTGAGATATTCCTCCCACTTCTGCCCTACTGCCCTACTGTGGGGCTTGAGGTGACTATAGGAGACCTAAGCCAATGGGTCTCAAGCCTGCCGGCACAAAATAATCACTCAAGGGGTCTGAAAAACTGTACCAATGTCTGAGCACCACCCTTAGACCAATCAAATGTGTTCCCCATGGTGGGCCGTGGACATCTGTATATTTTTGAGGCTGCCTGGGTAATTCTGATGGCCTGTGAAGGTTGACACAGGCTGATGGAAGCCCAGCCCCTTCGGTTATTCATGAGGTCTGCACTAAGGCAGACTGAGAACCCAGTTACTACCTGAAGACTAAGGGATGTCATCTAGTACTGGCAGGTCAGGAGGGCCAATCACCTGTAGGGCTGGTCCCCAAATCAAGGCACCAGGGGAGTGTTTCAACATGGGCTCAGTGTTGCAAGCAGTAGTTAGAAAATTATTGTGAAGAAACCAGCAAACTAAGGGAAAGTCGATTGGCTAGGGTCATAGAGCCAGTAGTGCGGCAGCCAGAATCAAACCAAACCCCACCTCCTTCCCAAGCTTCCACAACGCCCCCTTCCAGGTGACCCCTGGAGAGCATCAGTTTCATGGTTGTCATTGGCTTTCAAGATGAAACCAGACAAAAACATGGTCCAGTTTCATTTGCCAAGACACTCAAAATGCTTTTTATTTCTTGTCCCTATTAATGTACGATCAAAGCTGAGGACAAATGTGCTTTATTTCTCCCATTTCCAATGAAAAGACTGTAAAATGTTTTACTGTATGTATATTACACAGGCGAGTTGAATACTTGCAGAGCTAGAAATAAAATTGTAGGGTAGGCCACATATATCTAATGGTGATTGGAATTATTAGAATGATAACAGAACTCTGATGTTCTATTCTTATGGAAGAAAGAGAGAAGGGATAATGAGGAACACCCAGCAGACTGGAAGACAGAAAAGGGTCTTAGAAATCATTTAACCTGCTGCACCATTTCCCGTTTCTAAAACCCAAGAACCAGAGCAGCTCAGGAGCTTGCTCGATGCCCTATTTCTGTCATTAGTGCCAGGAGTAAGAATCCAGGTGCCAGCTGCCTGGTTGGTGTTCTTTCCATTATTCTGGGTACCCGATTCTTGGGCATGTCATTAATTTTGCAAAACATGTTGGAACTCATTGCTGCACTCCCTCAAGAATGGGATTGGACTGGAGCCGTGGAAGCCTGCCACCTGTCGCAGGTATCTGTATCTGAAATCTCTGAAAGTTAAAGCAAAACAAAATTGCCACCAATAGGCAGCGATAGATGTATCTAGATGTGGCTGGCCCACCCAGCACTTACCAGCACCACTGACTGAGCTGCTAATAAGGAGACCAGGTGCCTCAGAGCCATGAGTTCCTGTTCCAGAGCAGGCGAGAATGGGGGCAGCCTCGGGGACTACTTGCAGCAGATGCCAAAGCAACACCAGGGCAGTTGCTGTGTGTGCTGAGTGCACATGGAAGGACACACCTGTCACACTGGACTCGCATCCTACCCCAGGCAGTGTCTGCTTCCTTCCTTCCTTCCCAAAGGTGGTTGTGGGAATCCACGAGAACATCGTCACCCCCACTTTTAATCTCTCCTCTCCTCACAGCGCCCACAGCTGGCACTCTGTTACATTAGAAGAGTTCTGCTGCTAGCAACAGGGGGTGGAAATAACCGGGATGAAAACACTCCTGGAAGTCAAGAGGTGGGCAGTCCACAGCTGAGACAGGGGCTGTACGTGAAGTCCTCAGACATGCAGGGTTCTGTCGTCCCGGTACTCCACAGAGGAGGCCTCTCTCTCATGGTCCGAGATGGCTGTTCTGACCTAAGGTGTATCACACAAATTTTAACCAAAAGGAGAAAAGCAAAGGACAAAAAGAAGAGTGGGGAACAGGGCTCACACGGTAATCTTTGTTGTCTTCAGGGGAAGATTCCCACAAGCTGCTCTTGGCTGATTGTGATTATATTGCTTTGGTCAGAACTTAGTCATGTGGCCACATCTAGCTGCAGAGGAGGCTGGACAACGCAGTTCATTCTGGCCTTCCAGGTGCCCATCTAAAACTCTGAGTTTCCATTATTATGGAAGAAAGAAAGAAGAGAAACTAGGGAATGAGCAGCAGACTCTATCTCTGATAAATAGCCATGCAGTGTTAAATGTCCACCCTCTGGGGACATCTGGGCTGTGCTGGGCACTTGGTAGCTAAAAAGTAAGTTCAGCTAGTCCCTATTCAAGGCGCCAAATAATCCTGGTTACTGACATCAGATTTAATAAGACCTTAGTAAGAATTTTGACTCATTCCACTCAGTCTGGAGAACTAGCTGCCAAGAACAGAGGAATCTTCTTTGCACTATTGTCTTCAGAAATTCCTTAACTCCTATTAACTTCTGGCCCTCTCACTTACCATAATTTTGAGGTTGGCTTTACTTGAAAGCAAAACGATCCTGTGAGCTAGACAGCCTATGGAAAAAGCAGGTCCCCCGAGAACAAAGGGGCCGTGGAATCATCAGTAATGACATCATGGTACAGACATGTGTTTTCCCTAGCGAGTCATTTACTCCATTAAAATTTCATTTCATCTTTCCTATCATGGAGGGCATTGCAAGGATTACATGACATCTTTTTTATAAACAAACATTGTGCTTGAACACAAAAAAGGCAAAACAAATGCAGTTATAAATAGAAAGAGAATATAGGAAAATTTCCAGGAAAATGTAGTTATTTTATAAATGACTATGTCTGAACTTCTGTGAAAAGAGACAGTGGAAGAGTCACACAGAAGGATCTCTACACCCCCTCAGATATTAAGAAGGCTCCTAGCATCTCAGATTGTTGAGATGTTCATCACAATGTAATTCAAGTTCATTGCAATGTATTTTGAGTAATCTTTGACATGTCACACAACCCAAAACTAAAGGCACGTCTCAGTCATGTCTAAAACCTCACAGTTGTGTTTTCTGGGTCTGAAATGGACTGTGGTAGGAAGAAAATTTATGAAAGTATCATGGACTACTACTCTAAAGTGCTTAGAATGTACTAAAGGGGCAGGAAAAGAGATTAAATGGATCTGAGAGAGGGGTCCATTGACGTAGTAGTTATAGAGTAAAAGTCAAAAGAAGGTTCAACAGAAGAGAATTTAGGGAGGAAAGGAGCTTTTAAAATTGACCAAATAAAAGACAGCTATGGGGGCACCTGGGTGGCTCAGTTAGTTAAGCAACTGCCTTTGGCTCAGATCACAGTCTCAGGATCTTAGGATAGAGCCCCATAGCTCCCTGCTCAGTGGGGAGTCTGCTTCTCCCTCTCCCACTCCTCTGCCCCTCCCCCGCTGCTTGTGATTTTTTTCTCTCTCAAATAAATAAAATCTTTTTAAAAAATTAAAAAAATAAAAGACACTCATGCAGTATATATTGCACTTACCAGTATGTCTCAGTGCAATGCCCACAACAATCATTTGAGGCAGATGGAGCTACTATTATTTCCTCAGCATCTCAGATGGAGGGAGAAAAAAATCTGACATTTAAATAAAAAGTTACAGGATTTGCTTAAATCCACGTGACTAAGAAGGGTCACAGCTGGTTCTCAAACCCCGATCTGCTGCTGCAGCTGCCAGACGAGTACAACAGCCGGCCGGCTCCTGCCTCCTTCCAGCCTGGTTGTTTTCCATTCGCTGTGTGTGTCCCTCATCCCGGAACTCTGCTCTTCGCATCTTTGGCTCATCCCCAGACTCAGACTCTGTCCTCTGAATGGCTCTCCCACTCAACTCACAGCTAGAGCTTTGGAAACTGGTCCTCATAAATCTTGATGAAGTGATCCTATCAGATCAGCTTCCCGAGGACTTGGAGTTCTAACATAGTATTGGGGGGACAATGACACTGCAAGGAAGGAATTTCAAGTATTGCTAATTAAAACAGTGGAGGAATTATTTGGGAGGAATGGGTCTTATTCGGTATCTTTCTACTCTGGCTACCAAAAAAAAGCTAGACCTCAGTACATCCATCCATTTATCTTTACACGTTTTTTTAAGTAACTTAGCAATATCTGACAACTATAGAGCCAGAAATCTAGTATACATAGGATATTCATTTTAAAAAGCATTTATGAGGGCACCTGGGTGGCTCAGTTGGTTAAGCCACTGCCTTTGGCTCATGATCCTGGAGTCCTCGGATCGAGTCCCACATCGGGCTCCCAGCTCTACGGGGAGTCTGCTTCTCCCTCTGACCTTCTCCCCTCTCATGCTCTCTCACACTTTCTCTTTCTCCCTTTTAAGTAAATAAATAAAATCTTTAAAAAATAAAAAGGTAAAAGCATTTATGAACTGAAAACCGCATATACTAATAGTAGAAGTACAAATTGGTACGATTACTTTGCAAAAGCCTAGTATTTTATTATAAAGTTAAACACAGGCTTACCATACGACCCAGAAATCCCAATCTTATATGTTTACCCAAGAAAAATGAATATATATGCCCATATAAAGATCTATATGTGAATGTGTTTGGAGTGTTATCCCTAATAATAAAACTGGAAACAAGTATAATATCCATCAAGTGGATAAATGTGATTAGACCATATGTAAGATGGGTACTGCTTAGACATGGAAAGGAATAAACTGCTGATAGGTGTAACATGGGTGGATCTCAAACACATTATGTCCAGGGAAAAAAGTGAAACACAAAGGAATACAGACAGAGGCACCTTAGAGATATTGTGGGTTTGCTTCCAGACCACCACAGTCAAGTGAATATTGCAATGAAGGGAGTCGAATGAATTTTTTTGGTTTCCCAGCCTGTATCAAAGTTATCTTTACACTAAACTGTAGTCTATTAAGTGTGCAATAGAAATATGTCTAAAATAACAATGTACATACCCTGATTTAAAAATACTTTACTGCTAAAAATGCTCACCATCATCTGAGCTTTCAGTGAGTCACAACTCTTTTGCGGGTGGTGGGTCTTGCTTCAATGTTGATGGTGGCTGACTGACGAGGGTGGTGGCCACTGGAGGTGGGGGTGGCTGTGGCAATTTCTTAAAATAAGACAACACTGGAGGTTGTCACCTCCATCGACTCTTCACTTCATTTGAACACTTTCCGGCCATTATAAGGTTATTAATTGGCCTAGTTTCAATACTGTCATGTCTCGGAGTAGGAGGCCTAAGGAGAGGTAGAGATGGGGAACAGGCAGAATACACACAGTATGTGAAAAGTAAGTTCACTGTCTTACATGGGCGCAATTTGTGGCATCCCAAAACAAATACAAGGGTAACATCAAAGATCATCGACCACAGATCACCATAACAAATATAATCATAATAGTAAAGTTTGAAATATTGTGGAAATGACCAAAATGTGACACAGAGCCAGGACGTGAGCAAATGCCCGAAAAATGGTGCCAATAGACTTACTCAACACAGGGCTGCCACCAACCTTCAATTTGTAAAAGCACAATATTTGTGAAGTACAATAAACCAAAGTGCAATAAAATGTATGCCCACACAGGCTACCCATGATTCCATTTTATATGACAGCGTACCACTAGCAAAACTGTGGGGACAGAAATCAGAGCAGTGGTTTCTAGGGTCTGGAGACGGGGTAGGGGATTGACTACAAAGGAACTTTTAGAGGTGATGGAAATGGTCTATACTGCAGTTGCAGTGTGGTTACAAGACTGTATAAATTTGGCATAGTTCAAAAAAGTATAAAGTACATTTGCCAAAGTTCATCAGTCTGTACAATTTTAAATGTTAATTTTATTGTATGTAAGTTACCCCTCGATAATATTTTTAAAGGTTTTATTTGGGATTCCTGGGTGGCTGTCAGTTAAGCATCTGCCTTTGGCTCAGGTCATGATCCCAGGATCCTGGGATCAAGCCCCGCATCAGGCTCCCTGCTCAGGGGGGACCCTGCTTCCCCCTCTGCCTGCTGCTCCCCCTGCTCGTGCTTTCTCTCTCTCTCTCTCTGACAAATAAATAAAAATCTTTTAATAAATAAATAAATAAATAAATAAATAAATAAATAAATAAATAATTTTCTTTCATTTATTTAATAAGGGGCTAGATCCCAGGACCTAAGCCTAAGGCCAACACTTAACTAACTGAGCCACCCAGGTGTCCCACTCCTCAATAAATTTAACTTGAAAAGTATATTAAAGAAAAATGTGTTTGAGATATTTGGAATCTCAGATCTGAGAAAAATAAATTTTCAAAGAATTTACTGTAGATTTGCTATAAAACAGGCACTTTGCTGGGATCTAAAGAAAGCCCATGAGTTTAATGAGTTTACAGTCCAGTGGGGAAGAAGAGAGGAGCAAAACTACAATACTAAGTAATAAGTGCATTGGTGGAAATAGGCTCAGTGGACTGGAGCACACAGTGGGGTACCTAAACCAAGTTTCTAGAAATAACAGGCTCCCTAAAGAGAGATGATGCTTGAGCTTGAGCCAAGATGCTATAGGAGTTAGTCAGCCAGGTTAGAGAAGGACATCCTTAACTAAGGAAGCATAAAGTACAAAAATAGAGAAGGAGAGAGAGATGAAGTTTTCATGGATCAGCTCTAGTCTTGCAAATTTCCAAAATGAGTAATGCAATGAATGAATAGGAGAAAAGTTAGACACATCAGAATATATGTTCCATGGCAGTGAGATATATTAAAATGTGAGCTGTTATTTTCCTAAGGAAGTAGCAGATGATCTTGAGAATCAAGAAAACCAAGTTCATAAAATAAGCAAGAGTGTTACATGTTAAAAACAAGCACTCTGGGCACCTGGGTGGCTCATTGGGTTAAAGCCTCTGCCTTCGGCTCAGGTCATGATCTCAGGGTCCTGGGATCGAGGCCCTCATTGGGCTCCCTGCTCGGCAGGGAGCCCACTTCCTTCTCTCTCTGCCTGCCTCTCTGCCTACTTGTGATCTCTCTCTGTCTGTCAAATAAATAAAAAAAATCTTAAAAAAAAAACACAAAAAAAACCAAGCACTCTTTGCTTTAGCATAGTGATCTATGAATTCTTCAGTGAGACAAGGATCAATACAGACTTTACAGATCTGTTCCATTTCTAATATTTGCCACTTTCCTACTTTATGTTCTAGCTACTTACTTCAATTCCTTAATGTAATAGTTTGACTTCAACTTTCTTCTTTGTACATTCTCACCTTAAAAAAAAAAAAAAGCTAAGCACACAAAAATCTGGCTGGTTGTCATGCTGTATCATTCCAAGACCTAGAGAAATCATTTAGCCTGATGCGTTACTTCATGGTAAAAAGCCCCTTCCCAAAGGGGCAACAAAAAGACTACAATCTATGATCCACCTACAGCATAGCCATAATAGTCTCATAAAGTAGGTTCCTGCATGTCACCTCACAATGTGTTTATTTCTGTTCTGTTGGCCACAACTTAGTCATGTGGCCGCACCTAACTGAAAGGGAGGAAGGGACACGTAGGCTTTACTCCAGGCAGTCACATGCCAGCCACTAGAAATGGAAGAATGGGTAGTGTAAGATAAGCAGGAATCCCTGAAACAAAGATGAGATTTCCCTTATCCTTCAGAATACTGAAGCCATAGAGATAATGAATTTTCTTTTTAAAACATAACCTCTAGAATTTAATTGTTAAAATTTGCCTCTGATTTGGAGTTCTTTGCCTTTTCATTCCATATAATCCAGGAGCTTCGCAGGTGACTTTACTAAAAACAGTGCCTGGAATAGGGTAAGGCCTAGATAAATCCTGGCTATCATGGCCATTGCCTCTTTGTTGTGAAGTCATAGAATCTTATAGTTACAAAGAGATAATTTAGTCTAATCTCTGCCCCCTCTCCCACTCCTCACTCAGATGTTCGTTTACGGTCTTGGTAAACTCATGAAAAATAAGAAGATGAATTTGGTAGAACAGTGTTTTTCAGAAGCAAATAGCATTTAATAATATATTTATAAACTGAGGAAAATGTCTTTTGCAGAGCTGCGTCTCCTTTTAAAAATATTTTTTACTACAATGCAGCCAAGAATACTTTATCCAACTAGACTGCCATTGAAAATAGAAGGAGTGATAAAAAGCTTCCAGGACAAGCAGAAACTAAAAGAATTTGTGATCACCAAACCAGCCCTATAAGAAATATTGAAAGGGTCCTCTAAGCAAAGAGAGAGCCCACAAGTAACATAGACCAGAAAGGAACTGAGACAATATACAGTAACAGTCACTTTACAGACAATACAATGGCACTAAATTCACATCTTTTAATAGCTACCCTGAATGTAAATGGTCTAAATGCCCTAATCAAAAGACACAGAGTATCAGATTGGATAAAAAAGCAAGACCCTTCAACATGCTGTCTGCAAGAGAGTTATTTTAGACCCAAAGACACCTCCAGATTTAAAGCGAGAGGGTAGAAAACCATTTATCATGCCATTGGACATCAAAAGAAAGCTGGGTGTCAATCCTTGTATCAGACAAATTATATTTTAAACCAAAGACTGTATAAGAGATGAGGAAAGATATTGTATAATAATTAAAGGGTCTATCTATCCATCAAGAAGATCTAGCAATTGCAAATATTTATGGCCCTAACATGGGAGCAGCCAATTATATAAGCCAATTAATAACAAAATCAAAGAAACACATTGACAATAATAGTAGGGACAGATCACTGCAATGGACAGATCATCTAAGCAAAAGATCAACAAGGAAATAAGGGACACACTGGACCAGATGGACTTCACAGATATATTCAGAACATTCCATCCCAAAGCGAAAAAATACACATTCTTCTATAATGCACAGGGAACATTCTCCAGAACAGATCACAACCAGGGTCACAAATCAGGTCTCAACTGGTACCAAAAAAATGGGATCAGCGGGCACCTGGGTGGCTCAGTCTTTATCTTGGGTCACTGAAAAAATAAAGTTAAAAAAAAAAAAAGATTGGGATCTTTCCCTACATATTTTTGAACCATAATGCTTTGAAACTGAAACTCAATCTCTAGAGGAAAGTTGAAAAGAACTCATGTGCTTGGAGGCTAAAGAGTATCCCATGAAAAAATGAATGGGTGAACTAAGAAATTAAAGAAGAATTTTTAAAATTCATGGAAACAAATGAAAATGAAAACATAGCTGTTCAAAATCTTTGGGATGCAGCAAAGGTGGTCCTAAGAGGAAAATATATAGCACTACAAGCCTTTCTCAAAAAACAAGAAACGTCTCAAATACATAACCTAACCATACACCTAAAGGAGCTGGAGAAAGAACAGCAAATAAAACCTAAACCCAGCAGAAAAAGAGAAATAATAGAGATTCAAGCAGAAATCAATGAAATAGAAACCAAAAGAACAGTAGAACAGATCAATGAAACTAGGAGCTGGTTCTTTGAAAGGATTAATAAGACTGATAAACCCCTGGTCAGACTTACCAAAAAGAAAAGAGAAAGGACCCAAATAAATAAAATCATGAATGAAAGAGGAGAGACCACAGCCAAGTATGAAGTATGAAGAAATACAAACAATTATAAGAATATATTATGAGCAACTATATGCCAACAAATTGGACAGTCTGCAAGAAATGGATGCATTCCTAGAGATATACAAACTACCAAAGCTGAACTAGGAAGAAATATAAAACCTGAACAGATCCATAACTAGCAAGGAAATTGAAGCAGTAATCAAAAATCTCTAAACAAATGAGAGCCCAGGGCCAGATGGCTTCCCAAGGGAATTCCACCAAGAATTTAAAGAAGCATTTAAAGAACTATCCTTCTGGAACTGTTCCAAAAAATAGAAATGAAAGGAAAACCTCCAAACTCTTTTTATGAGGCCAGCCTTACCTTGATCCTGAAACAAGACAAAGACCCTAAAAAAGTAGAATTACAGACCAATATCTCTGATGAACATGGATGCTAAAATTCTCACCAAAATCCTAACCAATAGGATCCAACAGTACATTAAAAGGATTATTCACCACAACCAAGTGGGATTTATCCCTGGGATGCAAGGTTGGTTCAACATCCACAAATCAATCAATCTGATACACTACATAAATAAAAGAAAGGACAAGAAACTTATGATCCTCTCAATAGATGCAGAAAAAGCATTTGACAAAGTACAGCAGCCTTTTTTTTTTTTAAGAATTTATTTATTTATTTGACAGAGAGAGAGACAGCGAGAGAGGGAACACAAGCAGGGGGAGCGGAAGAGGGAGATGCAGGCTTCCTGCTGAGCAGGGAGCCCAGTGTGGGGCTCGATCCCAGGACCCTGGGATCATGACCTGAGTCGAAGGCAGATGCTTAATGACTGAGCCACCCAGGCACCCCAAGCATCCTTTCTTGGTTAAAACACTTCACAGTGTAGGGATATAGTGTACACACCTCAATATCATAAAGCCCATCAATGAAAAACCCACAGTGAATATCATTCTCAATGGGAAAACTGAGAGCTTTTTCCCTAAGGTCAGGAACATGGGAGGGCTGTCCACTATCACCACTGCTATTCAACATAGTACTAGAAGTCCTAGCCTCAGCAATCAGACAACAAAAAGAAATAAAAGGCATCCAAATCAACAAAGAAGTCAAACTCTCACTCTTTGCAAATGATAGGATACTTTATGTGGAAAACCCAAAAGACTCCACCCCAAAACTTCTAGAACTTATACAGGAATTCAGCAAAGTGGATAAAAAATCAATGTGCAGAAATCAGTTGCATTTCTACACAACAACAACAAGACAGAAGAAAGAGAAATTCAGAAGTCAATCCCATTTACATTTGTTCCTCAAACCTTAAGATATCTAGGAATAAATCTAACCTGAGGCAAAGGATCTGTATGCAGAAAACTTAGTATACTCATGAAAGAAATTGAGGAAGAAAAAAATAATGGGAAAAGATTCCAAGCTCATGGATTGGATGAACAAATACTGTTAAAATGTCCATGCTACCTAGAGCAATCTACACATTCAAAGCAATCCCTATCAAAATACCATCATCTTTTTTTTTCACAGAACTGGAACAAATAATCCTAAAATTTGTATGGAACCAGAAAAGACCCTGAATAACCAGAGGAATGTTGAAAAAGAAAAACAAAGCTGGTGGCATCATAATTCCAGACTTCAAACTCTATTACAAAACTATAATCATCAAGATAGTATGGTACTGGCACAAAAACAGACACGTAGATCAATGGAATGGAATAGAGACTTCAGAAATGGGCCCTCAACTCTATGGTCAATAATCTTTGACAAAGCAGGAAAAAACATCCAATGGAAAAAGGAAAGTGCTTTCAACGAATGGTGTTGAGAAAATGGGACAGCCACATGCAGAAGAATGAAACTGGACCATTTCCTTATACCACACACAAAAATAGCCTCAAATGGATGAAAACCTAAATGTGAGAGAGGAATCCACCAAAATCCTAGAGGAGAACACAGGCAGCAATCTCTTCAATCTCTGCCACAACAACTTCTTCCTAGACACATCACCAAAAGCAAGGGAAGCAAAGGTAAAAGTGAACTATTGGGACTTCATCAAGATCAAAAGCTTTTGCACAGCAAAGGAAACAGTCAACAAAACCAAAAGACAACTGAAAGAATGGGAGAAGATATTTGCAAATGACATATCAGATAAAGGGCTAGTATCCAAAATCTATAAAGAACTTAACAAACTCAACACCCAAAAAACAAATAATCCAGTCAAAAAATGGGCAGAAGGCATGAACAGACATTTCTCCAAGGAAGACATCTATTGGCCAACAGACACATGAAAAAGTGCTCATCATCACTCAGCATCAGGGAAATACAAATCAAAACCGCAATGAGATACTACCTCACCCAGTCAGAATGGCAAAAATTAACAAATCAGTAAACAACAGGTGTTGGCAAGAATGCAGAGAAAGGGGAACCCTCCTACACTGTTGGTGGGAATGCAAGCAGATATAGCCACTCTGGAAAATAGCATGGAGATTCCTCAAAAAGTTGAAAATAGAGCTACCCTAGGACCCAGCAATTGCACTACTGGGTATTTACCCCAAAGAAACAAATGTAGTGATCCAAAGGGGCACGTGCACCCCAATGTTTATAGCAGCAATATCCACAATAACCAAACTATGGAAAGAGCCTAGATGTCCATTGACAGATGAATGGGTAAAGAAGATGTGGTATATATGCACAATGGAATATTATGCAGCCATCAAAAAATGAAATCTTGCCATTTGCAATGACGTTGATGGAACTAGAGTGTATTATGCTAAGCAAAATAAGTCAACCAGAGACAGACAATTATCATATGACCTCACTAATATGAGGTATTTGAGAAACAAGACAGAGGAACATAGGGGAAGGGAGGGGAAAATGAAACAAGACAAAACCAAAGAGGAAGACAAACCATACGAGACTCTTAATCTCAGGAAACAAACTGAGGGTTCCTGGGGGGTGGGAGGGGGGAGAGGGATAGGGTATCTGGGTGATGGACACTGGGGAGGGTATGTACTATGCTGAGTGCTGTGAACTGTGTAAGACTAATGAATCACAGACCTGTACTCCTGAAACAAACAATACATTATATGTTAATAATAAATAAGTAAATAAATAAACTAAATATATATTTTTTATTTTTATTTTTATTTTCTTTACTGCATTAAATGTCATCTCTGTAGGGCTTCCTTAAAGCTTTCATGGCAGCTGGCTTGTCAAAAATGCCTAGTTGGTCCTGCCTCTATTAACTACAACTGTTTGTGTGAATTCTTTCCCCACTTGGGAAGAGAAAAATTTGTGTTCCTATAGATGACAGCACCAAAACTTTCCAAAAAAAGGTTCCACACGCATATGTTTATTCTTTATTTATTATTGACTTATAAGAGGCATCTTTTCTAACAAATCGACTACATTCCTGGTAACAAAACTGAACAAAATTACAGTTGCCTTTTCCAGTTTTTATTCTGCAGCCATTGAGGAATTTTTCCCAAATTTGCATATCAATATATCAAAGGGAATTGGCTTTCTTTTTATAAGTCGGACTTTTATTTCCAAGAACGTCACTGAATACTGGATTAGAAAATACTAAAAATTTTCAGCTCTCTGTATATTTTTTTGTGTGAGCCACAGTTCAAGAAATACCATTTTGTTGTATATACTAGTGCTATATTTTGGTAGATAAAGATATTTCCTGATGGCTAATTTTGTAAGACATACCTGAGAAAACCTAGATAAGATTGTTGATCTATTATTTTTATTTTATTAGAAAGCATCCTGGGTAATTTCCATAGCATCAAAATGACCTGGGAGGAAAGAGTAATAACTACATATTTCCATTAATTGCAGTATAATAACAAATAAATACTAGTGAGGACATTTCCATTAGATTTTCTTTTTTTAGAAAATCAAATAGAAGACAGCATTGCAATTTACTTAGGGACAAACTGTTTGAGAACCGAATTTATAATTAGGCCAAAAGACTAATTACATAAAGTGTTATACAAAGGAAACAAATTTGCCTCCAAGCGATCTTATATAAAGATGTTAATCCAACAGATCTTGGATCGTATTCTTCAGGGAACTAATTCTTCTTTTGGGAACTCTAAACAAAATTAAATCTTTCAAGTGTTTCCTTATCTACTAATAAGTGTAAAATATTAACAATGGCTCTCACGTTGTTGTCTCATAGCTATTCCACTGAGTGAAATCAATGAGTCAAATTTTATTCCCTGTCTTCTCCTTCACAAACACTTCATTAACACAAGAAGTGGCTCCAAGTTCCTTATTGTTTCCGAGGTTAGACTGAGACCTGTGAGCAAACTTGGCAGCCTGATGATTTAATGTCACCTTCAAACCAGAATCCATAAATATTTCTTCAACATACAGTGCAGGTGGGATGAAACTGACTACCTATTCATAAAAATTGTATGCCCCTCCCAAAGAAGTCACACTGGATATAATTCTGTATTTTGACTTATTTGCAAATGCCTCTTAACTTTGCAGTTTTTTCATCCTTTCCCCTATGAGTGATGAAAAGAAGGGACAAAACCTGTACCTTATATCATCACAAGTCAAAGGGCATTGGTCTGTCACATTCATCCACTAGGACTTCCATAATGAAATACCACAGGCTGCGCCACTTAAATAACAGAAATTTATTTTCTCATTTGTTTTCTTTGTTCTAGGATACAAGGCAAATTGGATTAGGGCTCAGCCTGATGATCCCACTTTAACTTAATTACCTCTTTAATGCCCTATTTCCAAAATAAAGTCACATTCTGCGATACAGGGAGGCTTTTAACAGATGAATTTGGGGAAGACGTAATTCAGCCCATAACAGCTGGTCATCCTAGAATTTTAAATTCAAACAGGGAAGGACTTTACTTCAATTCCTGACAGCCTTTGATTACAAAATCTTAAAACATAACTATCTCCCATGGGATTTCATATTTCACTTTGGGATTCCAAATCATTTTCTATACAAGAAAATTTGCAGAAACAGAAGGAACAAAAACAGATCCATTTCCTAATGTACTTCTACTTACTAAAGTAGGCTTAGTACCCTGAGAGGGGGAAAAACAGCAAAATAGTCCTTGCTTTTATCAAGTGCAAGTTCTCCTTTCAGCTTCCCTTTGTGACTTTTGAAACTGGGAAACTCGGAGAAGATACACAAAAGGATTTAAAATTTAGAACTTTTTTTTTTTAAATCATTCATTCCTTGGAAGCCACATCATATCAAATGTAATGTTTTGAAGCACAAATAATAGGACATCTTCCTATCAGAAGGCCAATTATTATTCAACACAAAGTGGTCAGCAATTCCAGGTTGGTGAGTTCAGCACCAAAATGAAGATGGAACTAGGGGGTCTTGTCCCCACCCTCTGCCCCCAGGCTTGGGCCTGAAAGGCAAGCCTTCATCCTTTTGAATCTCTTTTTATCAAGGAAGAAGGCTTGGCATAGAAGGGTAGGTGTAGGAGTTCAGGATATTCTACCCCCAAATATGCCACTTTGGTACATTGATTATCTTGAGCTGCAGGCACTGAAAAATAGCAAACGTGGGGAGAGGCTTTCTCTGAGTTCCCCATTTTAGTCTAACAACACATGGTTTAAAAGGAATTCAATTGTCCTAAATCTTCTCCTTGGGAGCTTCAACAACCAAGGTAGATTGATAAAATTGGACACCACACCCAGACGAACTGTGTCACAAATCATCATACCTCCCATCTATTCTTCGAAGTGCCCATTCATCTTTCCTAAAAATGATTTCCTCTCCCCTAAGAGGCTTACATTGCTCCTCTTTTCCTATTAAAATGGTATTTAAGCCTGAATCCTAAGCCACCTCAGGGAGCTATTCATTTTTCTCTTGGTGTCTTCCTTGTGCACTGGAGGTATACATGGTAATCAACTTCTGTTTGTTTTCCTCTGTCATTTATTAGAGAGGTCTCAGCCAAGAACTCAGAAGGGTGGAGGGAGATTATTTCTCCTCCCCTGTAGCCCCAACCTCCCCTAAGCCATCTCTGGTGCAGAGAAGTGGAATTTACTCCATTGCTTTTCACACAAATACACAACAGAGATGGGCTCAAGCCCGAGAGTCATGCTTTTTAACTAGTTTTCTCACAAGGGCAACACCCACTTCACCAGGAGTGGGATTTATTTGCATTTCACTGGAATTTTTGAGAAAACTTGAGTTTATCAGCATTGTTTATTTTAGTGACTTGCCTCAATTATCTATTGCCGCATTTAAAAGTTACCACCAAAAATTACTTAAAAATAATATTAATTTATTTTGCTCAGTGCTCTCAGGCTGAGTAGACTCAGCTAAGCAGTGTTCACTCAATTCTCTGTGCAGGTATGGCCAGGAAGTGGGGGCTTAGGATCATCCTGAAGCCTTCTTCACACATATCTGGCACCTGGGCCAAAGCCACTCAAACAGCTACAGGCTAGAACATCTGGGGCTCCTTGGACATTTCTCCACTTTTCTCCCTAGGAGGCCTCCCCACATGATGACCTCAGGTGGACATTTAACATGGCTGTTAACTTGCTCCATAAGCAAGTGTTCCAAGAGAAACTCTCAGAAGATGCCTGGCCTTTTCTAATTTAGCTTTGAAAGTCAGTATCCAGTATCACTTCAGCCACATTTACTCATCATGGCAGCCAAAATACCAACCAGGTTCAAGGAGAGGGAATAGAGACTCTACCTCTTGAAAGGTGAAGTCTCAAAGAATTGGTGGACATATTTTATTTATTTTTTTAAAGATTTTATTTATTTACTTGACAAAGAGAAACACAGCAAGAGAGGGAGCACAAACAGGGGGAGTGAGAGATGGGGAAGCAGGCTTCCTGCAGAGCAGGGAGCCCGATGCGGGGCTCGATCCCAGGACTCTGAGATCATGACCTGAGCCAAAGGCAGATGCTTAACGACTGAGCCACCCAGGCATATTTTAATATGGTGGACATATTTTAAATACCACCATACACCCCTTAATGACTAGGCCCTTTGTCATCTACTCAGCTGGATTATCCTTAGTTCACCTCTGAGTCCACAGAACCTGCTTTCCATGGTCATCTGCACCTCCAGGCCCTCATCTCTCATCACTCTCCCTGTGGATAATTCCCACTTTCACTTCACATACCTCCTTTCCCAGGATGGATTACTTAGAGAGGTCATGGTCTTTGTGGAGAGGGACTAGTACTTCTTAACCCCGTTATTTTGAGAAAACCGAACTCAACCCAGCTAGAACAAAGATTCTCATAACCAGTGTTTCAAACTAGTAAATTTTAGGCCTTATTTCCTCTCATGATTTTTGGTCTCCAAAGAAGAAACAAAATGCAAAGATAGCCAACTAGCAGTAGGGAAGTTTCTCCTACACCGCTAGGCCCAAGACTACCGGCCATCTAATGGACATAAGCAGGCAGGCCAGTGAAGAATGCCTGCCTGCCTGTCCTCCTACCCCTCTGAAGGTGGGATGCCTGTATTTTGCTCACCTAAGCAGAAAGAATGAACATCTGGAATCTTAGCTCTTTTTCCCTTGAAGTCCTCTCTGCTTAGTATTGGTCAAGCTGACCAACCTTTTCTTGAGTAAAAAATTCCAGTGAGAGCCTGGAGTAAATGAGTATGCCTCAAAAACAGTTTCACCAAGAAAAAATAAATGAAATTTCCAGTGACAGCTTAACCACTTTAGGAAGGAGAAGAAGAACCTTATATAATTTATGTACAGTGGTAAGAGGAAAGGAAAGGAATTCATTGATGCTCAATCTAGGACAAGTCCACTAAGTGAAACTAAATTACTCAAGATGCCAAATATCTTTGATTCAGTATTAATTTATATTAAAGTTATCTTGTTTGTTCATTTGTTCTTTTTGTTTTGTTTTAAGCAGAAGACATTTAGAGAAATGTTAGGAAGCTGTTTCTGTGAGGACATTTGAAAATGCAAGCCACAAGATTTACAACAGGCTTTGTTTGGATAAAATAGAACTGAGCATATATACATATCAGTTACCATTAAATATAAATAAAATTCATATTTATTCTATATTTTGTCATCATAAAATTGAGTTTTGGTGTAACTCTGTAACTAAAATAAGGAAAAAGTTTCCCTATAATCTTCAAAAATTTATCCTACTAGTTTTTAGGACTTCTACTTATCACCTTTATGTTATAAATATTTGTTTTAGAAACTGTATTTGTTAAAGTGTTCACAGACAGTTACAAACTCTGTTTGCCAAGGAAGGTTGACTTTATCCACCAACCTTGTGCAACTGGTCCAATGATTTTTGACCTTGCTCAGTAGTAAAGCAAAAACACTGTGAACAGTTTCTTAAAATTAGGAACATTGCCAAAAGCATTCTTACCTGCAAAAAGTTTATTATACAAAATAACTTTAACAGGCCGACTTGAAAACACAATGTAACATCTTTATTTGTCATAACCTTGTCATGGAGCCCTGGTAGGATGTCCTGCCTCTTTGATTTTCTGACATTCCACCTGATAGAGGTCAAACTCTGAAAAAGGAGTACATTTGGAGGATCTTTGGAGGATCAATCTTGAAAGAAAAAACTGTATGAAAACCTCAGAAACATAACTATAGATGAAAAGAGATAATATAGGGAGTGAAATTGTGAAATACGTCACACTCCTATTTTTTGTGTGTGACAGCATAAAATTTACATCAACATTAAAACTGAAACTCCATGGCTCATGGAGTTTCCTAACATCACCCTGGCAGAGGGTGCTTCCCATGTCCAACCCCAAGCATTGTAGTTACAAGGAAGTTCAAGTTTACGGGTGCTAGGCATATTTGATCAAACGACTGACCTATGGTCTTCACAGATTGACAAAAGAAAAAGGGGAGGAGGACCACTGTTCTGGCTTATAAGAGCCTTAGGACATAACAAACAGATGTAGTATAAGGTCCTTAATAAGAACCTGACTTGAAAAAATATATAAAGGACATTTTGGGGACATTTGAGGCAACTTAATATAGCCAGTATATTAGGAAATAATCGTTCATTCATTAGGAGTGATAATGGTACCATGTGATACAGGATTAAATGCTGACATATTTTGGACCAAAACTTCACATAGTCTACAATTTAAAATGGTTTAATGAAGAAACACATAGGTGGAGTATATGTGACAAGATAACAATTGAAGATAGAAGTGTTGGATACACTTTTCTCTAATTTTCTGTAAGTCTGAAAATTTTCAAATTGGAAGTTTTTTAAAGTACATGGATGTTATTCCTATCCCCCCATTTTTTTTAATTCTTAAAATTAAAGAAGGAGAGGTATGTTAAAGTTGGCTTAAGAAGATGATACCTGTTAGGGTCAAAAGAGAACTAGCAAATCCAGCCAAGTGCCCTTCCTCAGTGTTAAGGCTCTCCCCGTTGAAACAACAACAAAAAAATCTAGAAATCCTGAATCATCCTAGGATTTCTTTGTTGGACAAAGCTAAGCCAACTGTGCTTCCCTCGTGAATGTCAGGCTAAAAAGCAAAGTGTAGTTACCCCAGCAGCCAACTGAGTCCACCGGAGGTCAAAATTGTTGGACTCACAACATGGGTAGAGCTAGAGGGTATTATGTTAATAGAAGTAAGTTGGTCAGACAAAGAGAAATACCATATGATTTTACTTACATGTGGAATGTAAGAAATAAAAACAAATGAATAAAGGGGATAAAAAAGAGAGGCAAACCAAGAAACAGACTCTTAACCAATACAGAACAAACTCATGGTTACCAGAGGGGAGGGGGGTTGGGGGGATGGGTGAAATAGAGGATGGGGATCAAAGAGCATGCTTATCATGATGAGCACTGAGTAATGTATGGAATTGTTGAAGCACATATCGTATACCTGAAACTAATGTAACACCGTATGCTAACTATACTAGAATCCAAAATAAATAAGGGGAAAAATCTATCTAAATAAGTAAATAAGTGCTGTACTCTCTTTACTGGTATCAGTGTTTCTGTCTCCAAAACTAAATGAAACAATTGGTCAGAATAAGCCTCTGTGTCATGATGTAGCAATAATAATAATGAGTAATACTATCAATAGCAATAATAACCCTAACATTTATCAAGCCCTCAGTGAAAGGCATGAAAGATTGGTCTGGACATTACAGATGATGCTTCAATGTTATGATCAGATAAGGAATGTTGGACACACTGAGCTATGTATAGTCTTTCCTTAAGTCAGGTGTTTAACAGAAATTATTAAGTCTTAGCATCTAATGGGGCAAACTCTCAAGGTGAAGCACTATTAGCTAACTGTGTAGGGTATACATGGGCAGCTGGGACAACCCCCCTTCCCTCCTTACACCCTTCTTTCCCCTAACTCCCGCATGTCTTGTCTTCATCCTTCTGCCTTCCAGAAGAACTTGCTCCACCCCACGCTGGCTGAGGCCACCTGTGTCTTCCTTTTCCACCTCCTTTATGCCAAAACACTCAGGAACAGAAGGGATTAACAAAGGCTGAAATAAAGAGTGGGGTGTCTTCAGTCCTGCCTCCCCAACCAAACACAAAATCGAATGAGTCCCTGAGGGCTGTGACTTCCTGTAGATGCCTGGAGTCACTGAGTTCAGCTCCCAGGCTTTGGGATCAAATGACCTAAAGTAAGTAGGCGACCACACTCTGCAAAGAAACAAGCGTGTCTGTGTTAGTTATGAAAAAGCTCGATGCTGGGTTCATTATGTCTTCCTTATTTCATACTTTGAATTCTACATCAACACTTTAAAATCATATTTTTATAAAAATTTTTCAACTGTTAAGAATAGCGTGGATTCAGAAGGCACTCGTAAAAGAGTCACTTATTCAACAAATATTATGTAGTAAACTAATGAAGCATAAGACAGTCATCTTCAAGGAACTTACAACTGAATGGAGAAAATAATGATCACGGTGGCACCTGGGGGGCTCAGTCAATTGAGTGACCAACTCTTCGTTTCAAGTCAGGTTGTAATCTCAGGGTCCTGAGACCCAGCCCCGCCTCTGGCACCAGGCAGCCAGGAGTCTGCTCAAGACTTTGTCCTCCTGGTGCCTGAGTGGCTCAGCGGATTAAGTGAGGGCCTTCAGCTCAGGTCTTGAACTCTCGGTCCTGGGACAGACGGAGCCCCACCTCTCCCTTGGCCTCTGCCCCTTCCCTGCTCATGCTTTCTCTGTTTTTCTCTCTCCAGAATAAACAAATAAAAGCTCAAAAAAAAAAAAAAAAAGACTCTTCCTCTCCCTCTGCTCCTCCCCGCTGCACACACATGCGTGCTCTCTCTCCCTCAAGTAAGTAAATAAATCTTAAGAAAAAAAATGAATGAATACAAAGCATACTTGCTCTGACATGTAGGTGTAGGCAGTGCCATCGGAGTGCAGAAAAGCAGATGACTTCTGACTGGCAAGAGGATGACATTTTAAGTTTGGATTTACGGAAGTGTTCTTCCATTCTACAGCGATAGGATGAACGTGAGGTTTTCCTCTTTCTTCCTATCCAATACTGCCTCCTAGTGGTGCCTTTGCAGCACCTCTCACCTCTCCCCACCCACGAAAGGGTTCAGAAAGGGAAATGCAAACACTGCATCAAAGAATTGCGATAGAATCTGAGTTTATTTGTGAACATTACTTTTACGTTGAGCCGTTTCAAAAGAAGTCTTCATTTCCCTTGTTTTCCCTTTCCAGGAAAACTCTGTTCTTCCATAAAAGTGTCACGTACTATGGGCCCTAGCATTTTATCAGTGGGTACACTGGGAAAAGACAATGACCTCCCCCCGCCAAATGGATATAAAAGGGAAAAGTAGAGACCTTCCACTGCCTTCACGGAAGGACCTACTCCTGTTTCCAGGCGCAAATGAGAGCAGCCTCCTTGTAGACACCGCTAAAGGGAAGAGGAAGCTCACAGTTCCCTGAGTTTGAATCTGATTGAAACATGATCCCAAGAACGTTGAAATCTTGACGCAGGTATCAAAGCCAAAAATATTGTCACGTCAAAAGTGGAGCTGTTTTCTGTTTTGCATGAGGTGACAGCTTAGGTACTCTTTTGGGGGAGGCTATGACTTGTTCTGGAATGGTCCCCAGGATAGGCCCAGGGACTATTTAAGGAAAAGCTGAGGCTCTAGAACCATGTGAAAGATTGTCAATGCAGCAGGCAGAATTACAGCTTTGAATGCTTTCTGTTCTATCCACAAAACAAAAGTACCATTTTTTGCTTTCTAAATATGGGTTGGGACATTGTGTGTCTACAAATGGGTGCTTCTTTTTGTGGTACATGAGCCTTTTATTGGAGAGGTGCTATCAGGGGCCACAAGCTGGAAGAGCCATTCTTCCCCAGAAACTTTGCAAGACTTGGCATCCAGCATTGCTGCCCCCAAGGACTCACTGAGGTTATGTGGTTCAGAATATAACTCAGGGAGAGCAGGAGTTTTGTTTCATGGATGTCCTCCCCAGGACATAGAACCTTGTTGGGTTCATAATTGGCATTTCAATGTGTGTCGAATGAATATACGAAGGCAAAGTGCTCCCCATGTCCTCATGCAAACCAGTTCTGCCCTGGGACACAGGGAAAGGTAGGTTTGGGAACAGAAGACAGAACCCTGGGCAGAGCAGTACCTGGCTGAGTTGATTTCTTGTGCGTGGTATTGGTGAAGTCGTCAAACAAGAAGGGCAAAAGGGAGGAATATGGAAAATCATCCTCCTGGTCATATGTGAAAGATTGATGACTCACAGAAATGAACTAGGACACCCTGAGAAATAGCAGTGCCTCTGTGTGAACAGGGGTGGGGGAGCTCAGAATTTTGGTTATTTGGACACTACTGTAAATGTGACTGCCACAGGCTACCAAGCCCGTGTGACCTTCAGTGTAACTACCACAACACAGCACTCGCCACTTCATGCCTCCTGCATTGCTCTTTTCTGGTCTATGAGGCCCATGTTTTAAAATCTGAGTGCATAGAGATCAGGTTTCATTTGTGAATGAAAATGCTGCAACTGTAAATTATAATTTCTAGTCCTAGAGCATCTCCGCCATCCGCTTTCCCTTTTCATCTATTGAAGGTAGAAATCTAAGAGTGATGTTGCTGGCCCTCTTTACAGATTCACTCACTCTTCTCTTCCTTCTGCTATCTTCATGGCAGTTATTCTCACACAGAACATAACTTATAAGGCTTTAGGTCATAGTTTGAATCCTTACTAACACCTCCTGACACCCTTACCTTACTCTCACCCAACATGAAAATTCACTTCCCTCAATATTTTCAAATCTTGCTTAGTCTACTATACTATCCTCCTCATTAGCCATTCTGTCTCCACTCTGGTCCATCCTCAATGCCATTGCCTAGACCTTCTGAATTTCTCCAATCATATTTCCTCTGGCCCTCAGGAGAGCCTCCTCAAAAAAAAAAAAAAAAGAAATTTTCAAGAAATGCTGCAGTGGATTTTGGATGCCACAATATCATAAGTTTCAGATCTGTCATTTCAGAATTTCTTTTTTTCCTGCCACAAAAAAGCCTTGAGCAGAATATTCTGCATTTCTTGAATTAACTTCTTTTCTTGTACCAAGATGTTTTTCATCTTTCTGTTACTCTTAAAAAAAAGAACCATATTCTTTTAAGTATGATTACCTCCTCCTCACCCTTAAGTAAACACACCAGGTGCATATAGTATCAAATCTGTAATTCTATATGTTTTTAATACTCTATGTTTAAACCATGAGAAACCCTTCATGGTATTAGCTCCTTAAACTGAAATGATTGATTGGCAAGCAGTGAGCCCTAAAACAAATAGGGTCAATCATAAAACCTATCAGTTGATGCGTCCTGGACTAGCCAGAGCCCTTTCCTAAAATTTTTGAACATGGGACCAGAAATACCCCCCATTTTCTTTCAGATGTGTTTCTCAAAATTCATATGTTGAATCACTAACTTTCGGTGTGGCTATTTGAAGATAGGGTCTTTATGGAGGTAACTAAAATTAAATGAGATCATAAAAACTGGGCTCTGACCCTAAAGAACTGATGTCATTCCAAGGGGAAGAGATACCAGAGCTCTCTCTGTCCCTGCCACACAGAGGACAGGCCTGTGAGGATGTGTCATCTACAGCAGGAGAGAGCTCTAACCTCCAAACTGACATGGCCAGCACCTTAACCTGGTACTCTCAGCCTTGAGAATTGTGAGAAAATAAATTCCTGTTGTTTAAGCCACCCAGTCTGTGGTATTTTGCTGTGGCAGCCTGAGCAGACAAACACAGGAGGTGAAGATGCAAAGTAGCCATTAACAGAGGACACATTTCTGCCATGCTGAAGAAGGGATTCTAAAGGAATGAGCTGAGACAAGAGACAGAGACTCCTACAAGCATTCCTGTGCTCCAGTTATTTATATACAGAACAAAGATGAGAACATTAGCAGAAGCATTTTTCTTTATTCTTTTTTATACTTACTATACATAAATTGTTTTTATACGAAAAAATGTTTTCTGAAATGGTACTTATTGCATATTCTATACATACCCATTTTTTTCTCAGCATGCTTAATAATCATCTATAATTAAAAAAAAAATTCGAGGGCGCCTGGATGGCTCAGTGGGTGAAGCCTCTGCTTTCGGCTCAGGTCATGATCTCAGGGTCCTGGGATCGAGCCCTGCATTGGGCTCCCTGCTGAGCAGGGAGCCTGCTTCCCCCTCTCCTTTTGCCTACCTTTCTGCCTACTTGTGATGTCTCTCTCTCTCTGTCAAATAAATAAATAAAATCTTTAAAAAATAATAAATAAAAAATAAAATAAAATAAATTCAACCAGTAAAAAACTTGATTTGGAAAACAATGATTACAAATATATTATTGAAGCTGGGCTGCGGCCACTTTGAGAAATGAGGCTAGGTTATATTTTACGACTTGAGAAATAAACTGACATTTTAAATTGCTTCTTGAGAAATGTATCGCTTTGTTTCACTTTGTTTTTCACATCTTTCAATCCTTTGAAGATATTCTGTTAGTTGCTCTTTGTAGAGATCTTTATTGATAAATACAGACAGAGGTAAACCAAAAAGAGACTTCTAGCTTCTCCTCCATGACAGGAATTTCTGGTCTATTTTTTCTTAGTATATTCCAACTAAAGAGGAAAGAACCTTTTTAAAAAATCATTCTAGGGGTGCCTGGATGGCACAGTCAGTTAAGCGTCTGACTTGGTTTTGGCTCATGTTATGATCTCAGGCTGATGAGATTGAGCCCCGGATCAGGCTCCGTGCTCAGCTCAGAATTGGCTCTGACTTTCTCTCTCTCTCCTCTTCCCCTGCGGTGCACTTGCTCGCTCTCAAATAAATAAATTTAAAAAAAAATCATCCTGATTATTAGGATAAAATTGACGTGGAAAAATTACTGTTGTATGTGCCATGAATGATTTAGCTAAATGCACTAGTCGAGGTAAAATGGCCTGAAGAGGTGTGAGGAGGCCAAGGAAGAACATCAGCCTTTAGTCAACCAGAAAAATGTCAAGAGAATATTTTTAGCAACCCCCCAGAAGGAAGATGATGGTCTCCTACAAGAGGCCAATAAAGATCTGACATAATCTCAGAATTCAAGGAAACAGCCCAACTTTCATTATATGTTAATGTATCATTTATAATTGGAAATCAATAATCGAATCCAAATTTATTTATGCACACACATATTTTTGCACAAAGGCTACAATGATCCAATTTTGAGTTCTTCTTCTTCATGTAGCAGACTTCATGTATGCTTTAAAATTACCGTTTCAATATGGGCCGATTAGGGCCAAGAGACCTCGCGCGATTTTGGGCCCAGCCACACCATTTCTTCTTGGGCCCCAGACTTCTGAAACGTGTTTGCCAGGATTTCTTGCCCAATACTCAAGAGCTTTCTACCCAAATCAATATCAATTTGGAGCAATTGATTTCTCCAAATAGATTCTGAAATGATAAATGATTCACTGATAAAACATGGATATTTGTGATGAAAAAGAATGTCATACTTATTCAATNCGAGCTTTCTCCCCAAATCAATATCAATTTCGGTAGAAAACCTCGCGAGAATTGGGCAGAAATACCCGACGATTTGGACCGAGTGCTCTCGGCGTTTGGAATGAGTTTTCTCAAGATTCGGGCTGAGAGACCTCGAGCGATTTTGGGCCCAGTCTAGCCATTCCTTTTTGGGCTCCAGATGTTGGAAACTAGTTTGCCAGAACTCCTCGCCCAATCCTCATGAGCTTTCTATCCAAATCGATACCGATATGAGGAAAATGATAAACTTACCATGGAAAAGGAAATCTAGATATCCATCAACACAACTGAGAACAATCCAAAAGAAGACAGACACCATTTGGTGTCTGATGGAAGAATTTAATACTGCTTTAGTAGTTCTGCCCAAATGTTCAACCTGTTGAAAGCTATAGAGCCAGCTACTCATTGACAAAAGCACAGATGTCAGAGAAACGTCCTCAGAAAGACTAGGAAGACATCACCAATGAAGCCCTCACTGCATATATTCTGACAGGAATAATATTTTCCCAACAAATAAACTGTAAGACAGACAGAAAGGAAGAAAGAAAGAGAGAGAGAGAGAGAGAGAGAGAACAAAAGAAACCTCAGAAACGAGCCCACACACATATGGTCTTAACTTATGACACAGCAGCAGAAAATCTACAATGGGGACAAGACTGTCTCCTCGGTGACTGGGAAAACTGGACACTAAATGCAAAAGAATATGATTGGATCACTTTCTTACATTGCACATAAAAATGATGAATGGATGAATGACTTGAACATAAGAACTGAATCCATAAACCTCCAAGAAGAAAACACAAGTAGTAAGTTTCTTGATATTGGCTTTGGTGAAGAGGCTTTTACATCAGACACCAAAAACAAAGGCAACAAGACCAAAACTAAACAAGCAGAATGACATCCAACTGAAATTTCTGCATAACAAAAGGAATCATCCAACCCTGCAAAGGCAACCAACCCAGTGAGAAAAAATATCTGCACATCGTATATGCGAGGAGAGGTTAATATCCCAAGTACACACACACACACACACAACAATCCAAACAAAATCTTCGAATCCAAAAACCGAATAAAAAAACAAAAACTGAATAAAAAGTAGGCAGAATATATGAAAGATAGTTTCCAAGGTTGGCATACCGGGGGCCAACAGACACCGAAAAACTTGTTCAACCTCACTAATTTCATCAGGGAAACATAAGTCCAAACCACAATCAGCTATCACCTCACAACCGTTGGAATGGCAATCATCCCAGAGACAGATACCAGGGGTGGTCAAGGGTGTGTACACAAGGGAACCCTGTGCACTGTTGGTGGGAATGGAAATTGGTGCAGCCACTGTGACCAACGCTACGAAGGGTCCGGGAAAAAACTAAAACAACTACCGCATGACCTGGTCACTGCTCTCCTGAATACTTCTTTGGAGAACACAAAAACACTCCCTCAAAAAGAAAGAGGCACTCCCATGTTCACTGCACCCACCAGAGGCTCTCAGGGACATTCCACATGGAATCCAAAAAGTACTGAACGCATATATACTGAGAACAGATTGGTGGTTGCCAGATTCAGGGAAGGGGGGAAAGAGGTGAAGGTGACCAAAGGTGCCATGTTTGAGTGATCGAATCCTCAAGTCATGGCATGTTTTGTGCCACATGGAGACTAAAGCTAACCCTGCAGGGTGGGGTACAGGCTCCCCCACTATCTGAAAGTACAGCTTTCCTAGGAAACCTTTCACAGCAGAACTGGTGTAAATGGAAAAGGGAATGACCGTTCATTTCTACAGAAAAATGAGTGAGCATGCTCAGACACCATAAGCTCCATCTCTTCGGCTCTACTCAGGCTTCAGGACACAACATCCTAATGGATGCCCAAAAGGAACGGAGAGAAAGCACAGCAGATGCTCACAGACACAATTCAAAGTGCTTGTGGCTGGAAGTGGAGAGCAGTGCCCAGGAAGGAGCTGGCTGGGGTGCACGCCACCTCTGTAGTCATTCCCCACAAAACAGATGCTGAACACGATGTCCACTTTTGGACTTTTTTCCCAAAAGGGAAATCTTCTTCAGGTTTCTTCCTTCTTCTGATGCTGGGTAATAACATAGATCTTTCCAAAAAGCCAAGTATTTTCCCATGAACTTTGATAAAAGTGGGGGAGACTTGTACTTGAAAGTTACTAAGGGGATAGAAGTTCAAAGTTCTCCCAGACACAAACATCAGCAGATCCACTGTGAAAGCACCTTCCTCAGTGGGTGGAATATGGACTACCTCCTACCCCCAGAAATCTCCTCTTTCATCTTACTCGGGACAACCAACAAGAGCTGGGAGTTACCTAAATTCCTCCTTTTCCCCATTCCCAATCTTGAACCCATTGACAAATCCTGTGAGCTCCATCTTCAATAGGTACCCAGAATAGGACTCACCCATCCTTCCAAGGCCACCTGTTTGGTTCACACTGGAGCCAATCTCTTGCCTGGAAGAGTTACTGGAAAAGCTCCATCATTGGCCTCCCTTGCCCATCCTCAACCCTGGGCCATCTGTTCTCAACACTGTACCCAGGAAGGCCCAGTGAAACAGGGTCCCATGGGGTCACGGCCCCACCACAGCTCTCTGTCACCCTACTGTCACCTCCCTAAGGTCATGTCCTACACTGTCTCCTGTGGCCACAGGGCCTTCTTGCTGCTCCTGGACATATGTGGTATGCTCCTGCCCCAGGGTCTTTGCATATGCTTTCCCTGCTGTTTAGAAGGCTCTTGATGTGATAGCACTCACCTTATTGAGAACCTGACTCAAGGATCACCTTCCTAGTGAAATCCCATCTGGTCACTATGTGAATAGCAAGCACCATCACCACCTCCCCTTCAGCACCCCAACACTGTCTCCTGCTTTTTCTTTCCAGAGAAGTTATCACAGTCACCAGTCCATCTCAGCAAGGGAGAAACGGAGGCATCCTCAGATGGTTGCACCTCTGACTACCTCTGATTTCCTAGTCCAGAGCCCTGGTGGAAAAGGGGACCAGAGCTCTTGCACAGCCAGGATGCCCAGGACAATGGGCACCCTGAAGACCATTAGGAAAATGAGCCCTAAGAGGGATCCACTTGCAAGTGAAACCTGAAACCAGACACCTTCCTTGATTACAGGGGCACACACACACTTCTTCCCTTGCCTGATGTGCTCATCTGAGAAAGCTGAGCAGAGAAACATCCCAGAGTACAAATTTCCCTCTGACCAAGGTCCTGGGAGACAGACATCTCTCCTCCCTACACCAGCCACCTGTGATTGATGTCCAGCATCCTCCTGTGCTGGGGCAGTATGGTGCACCTGTCCCTCCTTCCTGGGACATCATGACAAACCAGGTTTTGCTGCACAGTTTTCAGGAAGGAACCAGCCATAGCAGCAGCAGCAGTAGCAGCAGCAGCAGCAGCAGCAGCAGCAGCAGGTTGCCCCGGTTCGTTCTTAGTCTTGCATGTCGGGCCCCATGGGGAACAAGAGCTTCAAGGAGACTGGTGTGCTGTGTGGTCTTGGAACATAATGGCTGGAGCTGAGATTTCAGTTCCAAATGAAAACTGGCCTCTTTCACACAACACGAGAAAGTGGAGGATTTCTCAGGGGTGTGGCTCTGGAAGAAGTGCTGCTGCTGGCTGAATTCACAGACACCAGGCAGAGGACACCTGCGGTGCCTTATCCGAGGAAGCAAGGGGCATATTGGGCAAGAATCAATCATGCTGCCTGTGGGCTGCCTCCCGCCAAGTCCCCTGCTGAGACTAGGGCTTGAGAACCCAAGAGGAAGCAACTTTCGCATCACATCTGCAGCAGGAGGACCAGCCAGGGAGCAGAGAGCCCTGTCCCTGGAGCAAGCTGGCCTGCCCACCGAGAGCAATGGCCCACTGCCATGGCCTCCCAATCTCCCAGCTATCTGATCTGACTACCGTGCCAGGCTCGCACCTACTGACATGGTGACTCCTAAGATCCAGAGACTGCTTTCCACCCCAGCTCAATGCTACTTACAGAGAAGCAAACTCCAGTTTCAGACATGTGTTCATGGTTAGCTCTGGAATTCCCTGGGTTGGTCTACACTGGCCCACCCGGGTGTCCCTTCCAGATCATTCCTCAAGTGCTGTAGGGTTTCAAGCCACCTTCAAGCTGCCCCTTCAAAAGGCAGGAATGGGTCAGATGAGGCAGACCAGCCAAGTGAGTCTGTGTGTGGGAAACTCAGACAACATCCTCCCTGAACACCAACGCTTCCAAGTCCACGCTTCAAAATTTCCCTCACTGGGCATGGAGCACCATTTCAGCATGAACACTGCTCTTTCAAATCTCTTGTCTCCCATTCCTTCAAGTCAGAAACCAAGCTCCAGTCACCACTCTATTTTCCCTCCAGAGAAGTAAGGAAAATGATAGAATAAAACACTACACGTTCACAGCACACTTCTATCCACATAGAATTCCTTGTTCTTTCTCATATGGGCAGCCCTACATTACCAATACTCATGAGAGATGCCACAAGTTCAGTCCTCATCTTTATATTGGACCTTATGTTTTTCCCTTGGTTATTTGAATCTCGAAGTCAATGTTGAGATTGCTTTCTCAAAATCATAAGAATAATCATGACATGGTCACGTAAATGTCTGGATCTCCATAACCAGACAACATGGCTCTGGTTCAGATAAGGATGAAGACACAACCTCTTCCCAGGAAGCAAAGCCCACACTCTCAGGCATCCTGACATGCCTCATGGGTGATGAGTTCCTTTAATCCATGGAGTTGTCCTAGTGCAAAGGATACAGGCAACCTCCAGGGTCCATTCTGTTTTCTTCACCAATCTCCCAGTTCACAACACAAGTGATTCACTAGGTCAGGTTTCAGAGCCCAGGATGGGCCACCAGGTGAGCAGCAACCCCCCACCCCCGCCCCTGCCAGGGAAGGGTAACAGCGGTTTGTGTTCCATTGGGAGCACAATGAGCCACTCCCCAGACCCCCAAACAACCAACACCCCTCTTCCATTTCTCCCACTCCCTGTCACAGCTCTGAGGCTGTGCTTACTTTTAAAAATAATTTATTTGTTTTTTAAAGATTTTATTGATGTGTTTGACAGAGAGAGACAGAGCAAGAGAGGGAACACAAGCAGGGGGAGCAGGAGAGGGAGAAGCAGGCTTCCCACCTAGCAGGGAGCCCAATGTGTGGCTCGATCCCAGGACCCTAGGATCATGACCTGAGCTGAAAGCAGATGCTGAATGACTGAGCCACCCAGGCGCCCCTCAAGAATAATTTCAAATATCAGAAAGTGGTTCATGGAAGAGAAAAACATGTACCCCCACCAAGGATTCCTTGACTATTTCAGGAGACTGTTTTCCCACTGTTTCATTAAAACAGGAAAGGAAAACACACACATTGGTCCTTCCATTAGCAGGTCCGAGTCACTTCAGTGATTGAAAGAAGAAAAAGAAATAAAAGAGGAACAGATGTTCTGATGACCTGTCCTTTCTACCATCTAACTTTTGGAACTTCACCCACATGCAAAGAACAAAGCACAAACCAATGTCTCAGCCCAGCAACACAGAGAAGTCTGAATTGGTGTGACAGGGAAAGACAATGAGGTTGTGTGTGTTGGGTGAGGCTGGTGGCAGAGAAGGTGCTCTGCAAGCTCTCCACCTGTGCCTCACCTGTCCTCAGCCAGGAACCTGCTCACATCTGTCACATGGGGGACACACAGCCACTCCTAGAGCCAGCCCTGCCCACAACCTCTTGAAGAATGTACTCGGCTCTCCTCTGGTCCCCTGTCAGCTCTACCCAGACCTGGAACTCCCCTGTCTGCTGCAAAGCTCCAGGACAGAGAAAACATGGCATGTCCAAATATCTACATGATCCACTTAGTGAAACTAGAAAGTCAAGCTTCACTTTTAAACCATAAAACGTTCCTTGGAATCCATTTGAATGTTTCCTCTGCCCTCACTGTAACTCTTTGGATAAAAAGATGTATCAATTAGGAATCATCACTTTTGACAAATGACAAGACATCATCCAAGTCTCTACCTGACCACAAAAAGCCACCTAACTCTAGATGTCAGCCACTACACGACAACGTAGGCCCCCCAAAATAAACGCTATTAGGTGAAGGAATCAGTTATAAGTTAAAAACACACACAGAGTAAATCTCATCTTCCTTTTCTTATCAAAGTGATTGCCTAGGAAAGAGATGTTCCAAACACCTTCGTAAGCCAGAAATGAACAGAGAAAATGGGATCCCCTGCCATGTTCTACCTGTAGGGAAACTAAGGTACACTTGTACCCACTCTAGATTTCTGACAGCTGCTTCAGTTTGACTTTGTGGCTCCACTAGAGACAAGAGAAAAGCCCAGGAGGATTGGGGTTAAAGGGAAGTTTACTTCAACTCCTGACATGAATGTGACCTTGTGCCCAACATACCTGCTGCTTTCTCTGAATGCTGACGTCCTGTGACAAGCTGTGTGGCTGACACAGATGCTGATTTCAAAACTTCGGGTCTCGTGGAGCCAGAGTGGAGAAGTGTTGTCAGGTGGGGATAAGAAGGCACCTCCGACCTAAGGCCAGCACACCTGCTCCAGTTCCTGGGAGAAAGGGAAACACATATTTGTTTCTTAAGGAGTAAATAGCTTCATTCTAAAGTCAACCAATGCTTTGTCCCTTCTGGAGGAGTGAAGTTACTCTTCCAAAACAATACAAAACAAAACAAAACAAAAAACACAAAAAAACAAAAGCAAAGCAAAACAAAAAAGGTTCAACTCATCTGCTTCAAAGGCAACATGAGTCGGGTCTGGTTTCCTCCAGGCTCCAGACCCCCACTGGGAGGACCCCCCTGCACAATCCTGACAACCCGTTACCACCACACCCATGGACATGTGGCACAATACTGAGTTGGTGGTCAGCTCCAGGGGTTGTTACCACCACTCTTGAACCTGGGGAGACAGAGGCTACACAGATCACCACTGCCTCCTATAGAAACAAGCTTCAGTGTGTCGTCTCTCAGGGCCTCTCACCCAGAACCTCACCACTGACCTCAGTGCTGGCAAGCTGTATTGACTCCTCTTCCAGAGTCTTTTGCACTGCAGCTTGCCAATGCCTCCAGTGGTGGAAAGCAGCATTGCCATGCCTTCCATTGACTCTCCCACTACAGATCACCTCTCCCTCCAGTGGCGTGAACCTGCACTGCAGGGTTTTCCAGCACTTCCCAATGCAGTTCACAACTGCCTCTACTGGTCTCAATCTGCACTGGCACGTCTTCCACCATGACTCAGACTGCAACACAGCACTGTCTCCAGGGGCGAAAAACCACACAGCCTCTCCTTCCCACACTTTGCACTGTATCTGTCCACTATAACTATGGTCAGAAAGTGACAGCAACACGTCTTCCAGCATCTCGCCCCCTGCAGATCAGAACTGCCTCACCTGAAAGCAAACTGAATTGCCCCATATTTCAGGATCTATTGCATGGGTCTCATTTCAAAACTCGTAAGAACTGAATTCAAAAACCAAGCAAGCTCTGTTGCAATCTCAAGAGATTTCCACCCAATTCTCATGAGCTTTCTATCCAAATCGATATATATTTGGGTAGAAAGCTTGTGAGAATTGGGCAATTGGGCAGAATATCCGAAGATTTGGACTGAGTGTGCTCTGCCTTTGGCATGAATTTTCTCAAGATTCAAGCCGAGAGGCCTCATGCCATTTTGGGCCCAGTGGTGCCACTTCTTTTTGGGCCCCAAAGGTCGGAAACCAGTTCTCTGGGATATCTCGCCCAATTCTCACGAATTTTCTACCCAATCGATATATTGATTTGGGTAGAAAGCTTGTGAGAATTGGGCAGAAATATCTGACAATGTGGACCAAGTGTGCTCTGCGTTTGGCATGAGTTTTCTTGAGATTCGTGCTGAGAGGTCTTGCACCATTTTGGGCCCCGCCGTGCCACTGCTTTTTTGGCCTCAGACATTGGAAACGAATTTTCCATGATTGCTCTCCCAATTCTCATGAGCCTTCTACCCAAATTGATATCGATTTGGGTAGAAAGCTCATGAAAATGGGACAGAGATACCTGAAGATTGGGACTGAGTGCACTCATCCTTTGGCATGAGTTTTCTCAAGATTTGGGCCAAGAGGCCTCATGCCATTTTGGGCCCCACTGTGCTAGTGCTTTTTGAGGTCCAGACTTCAGAACAGCTTGCCAGGATTTCTCGCCCAATTCTCATGAACTTTCTACCCAAATTGATATCAATTTGGGTAGAAGGCTCGTGAGAATTCGGTGGAAGTACCCAACTGTTTGGACTGAGCAGGCTCGGTGTTTGGCATGAGTTTTCTAGAGATTCAGGCCGAGAGGCCTCACGCTATTCTGAGCCCCGCCTTGGCACTGCTTTTTGGGCCCCAGACAGTGGAAACGAATTTGCTGGGATTATTCACCCTATTCTCATGAGCTTTCTACCCAAATCAATATCGATTTAGATAGAAAGCTTGTGAGAATTGGGAGGAAATAGCTGATGATTTGGACGGAGCTCACTCTGTGTTTCGCATAAGTTTACTCAAGATTTGGACCGAGAGGCTTTGTGCCATTTTGAGCCCTGCCATGCCACTGCTTTTTGGCCCCAGTGTCGGGAAAGAGTTCACCAGGATTTCTCACCCAGTTCTCTCGAGCTTTCAACCCAAATCAATATCGATTTGGGTAGAAAGCTCGAGAGAACTGGGCGGAAATACCCAACAGTTTGGACTGAGCATGCTCGGCATTTGGCATGAGTTTTCTCAAAATTCGGACTGAGAGAGCTTGCACCATTTTGGGCCCCATCGCACACTGCTTTTTAGGCCCCAGATGTTGGAAATGAGTTTGCTGTGATTTCTCACCCAGTTCTAACAAGCTTTCTACCCAAATCTATACCTATTTGGGTAGAAAGCTCCGTGAGAATTGGGTGGAAATGCCTGACTGTTTCGACTGTGTGCTCTTGGCATTTGGCATGCGTTTTCTCAAGACTCGTGCCAAGAGGTTTTGTGTCATTTTGGGCCCTGCCCTGACACTGCTTCTTGGGCCCCAGATGTTGGAAATGAGTTCACCATGATTTTTTGCCGAATTCTCATGAACTATCTACCCAAATTGATATCTATTTGGGTAGAAAGCTCATGAGAATTGGAGGAACTATCCTACTGTTTGTACCGAGTGCACCCAGCATTTGGCATGAGTTTTCTCAAGATTTGGGCTGAGAGGCATTGTGCCATTTTGGGCCCCACCATGCCACTACTTTTTGGGACCCAGACGTCAGAAACAAGTTCGCTGGCATTTCTCGCCCAATTCTCAAGAGCTTTCTACCCAATTCGATATGGATTTGGGCAGAAAGCTTTTGAGAATTGGGCGGAAATACCCAACTGTTTGGACTGAGCGGGCTCGGCGTTTGGCCTGAGTTTTCTCAAGATTCGGGCCAAGAGGCCTCACGCCATTTTGGGCCCTGCCGCACCACTGCTTTTTGGGCCCCAGGCGTTGGAAAAGAGTTTGCAACTATTTCTCACCCAATTCTCACGAGCTTTGATTTGAGGAGATATTGAGGAGATATTGATTTGGGGAGAAACCTCGTGAGAATTGGGCAGAAATACCCGACGATTTGAATGGAGTGTGCTCAGCATCTGGCATGAGTTTTCTTGAGATTTGGGCCGAGAACCCTCGTGCCACTTTGGGGCCCAAACCACCATGGATTTTTGAGCCCCAGATAATGGAAATGAATTTGCTTGGATTTCTCACCCAATTCTCATAACCTTTGTACCCAAATCAATATCGATTTGGCTCATGAAAATTGGGCTGAAATACCCAACAATTTGGATGTAGCACTCAGCGTTTGACATGAGTTTTCTCGAGATTTAGGCCGAGAACCCTCGCACCACTTTGGGCCCTGCCTTGCCACAGCTTTTTGTGCCCCAGACATCAGAAACGAGTTTGCAGCAATCTCTTGCCCATTTCTCACGAGCTTTCTACCCAAATCGATATCAATTTGGGTAGAACCCCCGTGAGAATTGGGCAGAAATACCTGACAATTTGGACTGCAGGCGCTCAGTGTTTGGCATGAGTTTTCTAGAGATTTGGGCGGAGAGGCCTATGCCATTTTGGGCTACACCATTCCACTGCTTTTTGGACCCAGACGTCGGAAAGGAGTTCACTGTGATTTTTCACCAAAAGCTCATGAGCTTTCTACCCAANGGGATTTCTCACCCAATTCTCATAACCTTTGTATCCAAATCAATATCAATTTGGCTCATGAAAATTGGGCTGAAATACCCAACAATTTGGACGTAGCACTCAGCGTTTGGCATGAGTTTTCTCGAGATTTAGGCCGAGAACCCTCGCACCACTTTGGGCCCTGCCTTGCCA